>JBBCBC010000041.1:3511292-3771569 GCA_037126765.1 Stenogyne calaminthoides
AAAAATATATTAAAATATAAAAATAATAAAACAGTAATTATATCTTTAAAATGAACTAAATTTAAAAAAAAATCAAATAAGCAAAAATTGGAAAAAAAATCAAAAAAAATAAAATAAAATTTTATAAAATATTATTAAATCTTCAAAATAATTAAATTAAGAAAAAATAAAAAACCAATTAAAACTAAATAATATATTAAAAAATAAAATTAATCTTTAAAATTAATTTAATTAAAATGGGGTTTTAAGATTTTATTTAGTTTTACTGATTTTTTTAATCTTAATAATTTTTAGATTTATTTTTTTAAAATATTTTACAGATTTCATTTAATTTTTTTTCAGTTTTTTTAATTTAAATATTTTTTAAGAATTTAGTTTACTTTTTAATGTTTTTATTTTGTATTTAGCTTTTTTTATGATTTTGAAGATTTTTTTTCTAATTAAGTTTTTAAAATTATTTATGTTTGAATTAGTTTAGTTGACTTTTTTATAATATATTTCTGATTTTATATAAAAATTTAAGTGTTTTCATAAAAAATTAATGAATACAAAATAATCAAATGATTTTTTAGGAGAGAAATGTTCATGGAAAAGGAAAGGTAGGAAATTGTTATTTTTATATTTTAATAGAAGAATGATATAATAGGAAAAAAAATGGGGTGTGTTTAGTAAAATTTTTAAATTTTATTGGGGTGTGCTTAATAAATGGGGTGTGTTTAGTGGCACTCATTGACATTTTGTCATATTTCTCATGAATCCCTTGTAACACTGCAAGTGCATTTTGATTTTTGACATAAAATTTGGGAAGAGCTCCAAAATTCAATCCAATGCAATGTTTGTTTAAGTAATTTTTAAGAAATGGGAGTATTTAGAAGTGTGAATTTTTAAATTATATTTCAAAGTTTTAAATTTTTTTAATTGGGTTATAATTTTATGCTTTTATAAAATTAGGACCCAAATTTTGATTATAGTGTTTTTCTTTTTGAAACAATTCAAGTTTCATAGAGTGAAACTGATATCATTACATTTATAAATTGACACAATTATTTGTATAAAATAATATCAATACCATTTAATACAATGATATTTATTTATAAATATAATAATATTTATTGATAAGTATAATGGTATTAATTTGTAAATAAAATGATATAAATTTTATATTATGAATAAGTTTTATAGAATTTTTTTTTAATTTTTAACAATATTTTGTTCAACTATTAACAAATTATTACATAATCTTGACTGACAAACATTACCAACAAAAGGTCGATATTGTGACTTGTGAGAATTATTTTGAATTACTTACCAAATAAGTTTTTCTCAATGATTTTTTTAATAGTACTCTTGTAAAATATTGAATCCTATTGATATGTGCAATATATCATAATTAAAATAATTTATTCAAAATTTACGTCAAGGAAGCGGAAAGAAGGGTTGGGCGGCAGGTATGATCCAGGTTGTGGGTTACGTAAGGTATGGATATTGTATCCTAGTGGTTCAGGTACATTGTTAATGTATTTGGATGTGATACTTATAGAAACGAAATATGTTACTACGTAAAAATAAAAATTACATTATCATTTTAAAAAATATATATTATCATATGGTAACACATTGTTGTTCATATGGTAACACATTGTTGTTCATATGGTATTAACACATGACATGTCTATTCATTTGGTATCAAAAACGACATGAAAAAAAAAATGTGTTGTTACATATTACTAAAAAAATATGTGTTACTACATGAACAAAAAATGTTACCCTATGAAGAAAAATGTGTTACCATATAAACAAAATTAGTACAAACTCGAAAAGAAATTATCATCACAAAATTACAAAAATGAATTTAAAGAATAATTATGTTTTACTAAATGAAAAAAAGTGTTACCCTATGAGCAAAAGAGTGTTCATACAATGAACAAAAATCAAAGAAAATTAAAGTGGAAAAAAAATCCTCAATCCAAAATTACAGATTTACAGAACATCGTGAGAAGAGTATAGAAGGATCTGAATTTCATCACACCGCCTACACCAAAATGTGAATTTCAACACATATTATCTCTTCTTCTCGCAGAATCCACAACAAAATCTAAATTGAGCAACTTGACTTCATCCAATGATTTTGCATAAAATCAAGAAAATTTTTTTTTTTTTTTTTAGGACACGCAACCAAAAATTCTTCCATTAAAAGGCAAAATTTATTGTGAAATTAACTTTTTTTAAGAAGAAGAAATTATATTATTTGTTGTCATTTGTTTTCATATTGTTGAAGAAACAAGCCCATGACATTCTATAAATATACTAATATAGTTTAATCCAAGTGATATTATTTAAAAAAAAAAAAATCCAATTACACTATAATTGCACATAAGTTTTGCATAAACATTACATATTAGTTTTTGCCTTTTTTTTTTTGTGGACACGCAACCAAAATTCTTCCATTAAAAGGCAAAATTTATTGTGAAATTAACTTTTTTTTTCGTATCACACATATTTTACTAAATTATATTATTAATTCTCACTAAACAAATATCATTTGTTTTCATATTGTTTTAATGAACAATTCAAGCCAATTTCATTCTATAAAAATAACTAATATAGTTTAATCAAACAAGTGATATTATTTAAATAAAATAAGTAATACGATTTTCTAAAACAGGTGATACACTTAAAAAACTTAGTTTCATCGTGAATAAGTTTCACATGACACATACTTCTCGTCAAAATCGAAGCCTTTATTTTTTCGATTACTCCCTCTTATTCATTATAAAAAAATTCTTAAAATATGCATAATATCATTGTTAAGCACATCATTTAAAATTTTCAAAATGACTTTTTGTTTTTGGCCATATAATTTCTTTATGATTTTATTTCAAAATTTTTCAAAACCGCTTCTTGTTTTTTTTTTTGAACAGCCAACAAAGTGATGTATATTAAAAAAAAATAGAGTACAAGGGGTACTTCCACCCTTACAACTAATTACGTCCCCAACAAAGAAACAGTGATGTAAAATTTATGTTTGGTGTTTTTAGGTTTAGCATACATGTCAGATATTACCGACAAATGTATATATATATAAGAAAATCAAGGCCATATTATGCATGGTCAGATTTTCAGACCTAAACTCAAATTAATTCCCCTGTTGTACTTATTTGATATCTTTAAATTATTTTTTAAATTATATTACCATCATAGGCTTAATAATCATTTCTATTTATGTTAAATAAAAAAATTAAACATATAGGATTAACCACTTTCTTCCCCATCACGTATACTTCCTTTCTTGTTTCTTCCTCAAACATGAAGAACCCTAATTTCTTTTTGGAAAATTAACCTTTTTGAATTTTTTTCAATTCAATTCAATTCATTTCAATTACTGACATTAATTAATAATTTTAAAAACAAATTAAAATTCAAGATGATATGAGATTGATCAGCCTTTAAAACTAGCAGAAATATTATCTTCATTGATATCTGTTTCTTACCTACACATTAATTTATGTTCAATATTCATCATAAACAAATTGTTTTTCTTCATTATTCTTTTGTTTTATTTCTCCTCCGAATCCTTCCCTAATCACAAAACAATAACTCCATCCTAAATTTTTTTATCTCTATATTCTCTACAAAATCGTAGAGCATGACGTCAAAGATAAATTTGCACGGAGGTTTAATTGATTGCTGAACAATGCTTTTGGGTGCCCATGTAATTAATGGAGAAACAAAAAGGGGTTTGAATTTGATGATGGATTAATTTTATTAAGAAAAGTATCAGAAATTTGGGATGATATTGACATAGATTTAAAACATTTTCTCACATGAAACAGGGTTTGATTGATGATTAGGTTGAATAGTCGTAAGGTTTATTTTTTTTTTTGAAGGGAATAGTCGTGAGGTTTTGATTAGGGACGATTTAGGGATGAATTAATGTTAAATTTTTGTTTATAATTTTGATTTTACTTTGATTTAAAACTTAAAATTTAGGCTAGGTTTTGTATGCACCGAATGCACCGTGCACTCATAGAAGCATTTTAGACTAGGTCTTTACCAGGAATTGATGCACCGAAAAAAACTGGGTAGCGGTGATGGTGGTGGAGGAAATTGGCGGTAATGCGGTGGAGGAGACCAGCGAGCTTATGAGCAGATGATTTTGGTTCCCTGTTTTCTCAACTCACAGATGGACGAATTAAATTGTTGTAATCTAGAGAATTAATGATTTTAAATTAAAAATAGTTTTTTTATAAATTAAATAAGGATAAATTAGTAAATTTATAATTATACTTTTTAAATAATTAAATTTATTATAACAGTACGACAGTACAACGCAAAACGATGATTAGTACGATGCAGAGTGATGGTTAGTACGACATTTGGTACAACATGTGTCAAGTCATTAATTTCAAACCTTTAGATTTTAAATTTGATGATTCAGATTAATTGACTATTGACAGTCAGTACGACACCCTGACTGCTGTAAGAAACATTCTATCCAGAATTAGATTCTTGTTTAAATGGCTTCTTGTTTTTTGCCCATATAATTACGTCCCCAACAAAGAAACTGCTTCTTGTTTTTGGCCAATATAATTTCTTTATGATTTTATTTCAATTCAGAATATTTCCTCCCTCAAAGAAAATTATTATTTTATCTCCATTCTCTTTAGATTCCATTTTCTTCCATCAATTGTCTACCCATCCTCTCCTCGTACTAAGGTCCGATGACTCCCATCTACTCTCTCGATGTCCGTATATTATCTACTTCTATTTCTACAATCATTAATTCATTTTTATTCGGATTTAGAATACGGGGTAAATCAATTTATTTTGAAGATTTATTATAATTAGAATTCCATCATAAACCTCTTTGCTTTCCAATTTTGTTCGCGTGAAGTGATGTCATGCACCGATGGGTTGTTGTAAATGCGCCAAAGACAAGTGTGTATTTAGGTGTTTTTTGGTTCTAAATATTTCTGTATAACGATTGTGATACTCGTAATGTTTTTGCGATTGAAAAATCAAACATGCTAAAGATTTATGTGACTATTTTTATAGTTTATATAATAATTTATGTAATACCAAATTTATTCTAACTGTTAGTTCTTTAATAGTAAATCTTGACATAATTAATGAAATTTACTCGTTGGGATGGAATGTTCGCTAAATATAATGCTGATATTTTCCTTTGTAGCTCTAATGATTAGAGACAATATGATTAAGTTATTTGAATAAACACTTCATCGTGTTCAAGACTTAATCGAGTATTCACCAATGAAAGGAGGAAATCGTAATAGCACATGTTTCAGTTACAGGTAGTTGCACGTTTCCCGCAACGTACCTCATATATTGAGAATGTCTAATTTATTATCTAGGGTTCAATTAAGACCGTTAGTTTGACTAATCGCTCGATATATGAGGGCCTATGTGTCACACCAAGTAGTTCCCTTTTACGGATTATAGTTGATTGATTAAATGTTAAATTGGATTTAATATTTAATTTATGAGAATTAATTAATAATAGAATAATTTAGAATTAATTATTATAAATGTTTAATTAAATTGGATTTAATTAATAGAATTCCCAATAATAATATATGAAATATTATTATAGGATTTAATATATATGGAATCAAGTCCGTAGAGATTTGATATACATGAGAATTAAATCCGTATAGATTTTATATATGGGAAATAACTTAGAGATTTATGCCTATATTGGTTTGCCAACCAGTATATGACTATATGCATTAAAGTAAGGAATGTGAAAGAGAGTTTTACTGTATCATATCATCTTTTGTGATTTGTTTTCCACAGAAAGTACGACGTGTTTCAAGGCGCAACATATTTGTATTAAAATTGTTGATCCTTTAATAGGAAAGTAAGCGGATTTCATTCCACTAGATTGTTAGTTCTGAAAACAGAGTATTATGCATGTTTCCGAAACGTCACAGTCTCCCACAGTTCTTCTGGTGTTTTCAATTGAAGGTACTCCCAGTATAAACTGGATCAATGTGTTGCATCAAAGATATCAAGGGATTGACTTTGACCTTATCAGACAGTTCATCGTCACTGGGACCAGTGAATGATTTGGTTGTAAAAAAAATACTTCCTAAAGAAGGTATTTTCCACATCGAAAACTCAACAATGGTACTCAATTTCTTTTGAACCCAATATTTTAAATTCAGGTCAAGTTGGTTAAATCATTTATTGCAAACAAGTGAGGTTATATATTAATTACTCAAACATAGCAATATGAGATATTACTTTTCAAGAATGTGCATAAAAAATAGATTTTGAGACCAAAGGTCACATATTTCGATGGTTTGTGAAAATATTTTATCACATTAATTTATACTCATATGTATCACCCATGAATATTCTTTATCATGGAGGTGTACAATAACAAACATATTACTTATGTACAAATAGAGTAATGTCGTATATATGACAATTTAAATAAATAAAATTTTCAATTCACAGTGATTATCATAACATCACATACCCAAATACATCATTGGAGTTTCGAGTATTAGAAAATAGTGTCATCTATATAATGTCTTAGTGTGACATTACTTGCAAGAATATATTAGGTTTCATCCATTTCATTATATGTAAACAACAAATTTCAATGAATCAAATCAGCCACAAAAATAAATAATAACAAGCAAGCAAGGATTTGTACAGAAATCCTAATTCTACAGCATATAATTCTCAATCTTATACTGCGGCAAGCAGTTTTAATTGCTAAAATTTAAAAGGGATTAAGCTTCTTTACCTGAGCGGAACCCTACGGTAAGGGTTCTTAATCATCTAATGAGATATTTGACTCGTGTCAAGCGCAAACTCAATGTGTTCAAGTATCTACTTCATTGTCTCATATACAAGGACAATTCCTTCAGCTTTAGACACGTCTCAAATGGGTAGAGTAACCAAATAGGTACACAAGTGACTATCGAGTCCAGATAAAAACTCACCAAAGAGACGGATTAATAAAAATAAAAGCAGCATAAATTTAATAGACCCACCCACCTAAGGAGATGGATATCATCAAATTTAACATTGACGAAATAAATTCATAAAATAATTGAAAATTTCCAGTAGGCAAAATTATCGGGTATTGATAGATTTATTATTTGAGACAAAAATATGACATGAGTCTCCATAAGAACACCAGTGCACATGAGAAAGGGCTTACGTTAGTTTTAATTTTTAAACATAAAAACTCATTATGTTACCAGAAATTCCTTTCAGTGCTCAAATTAATGAGTTCTAATACTTCTAATTCAAAAATTCAACTTACCAACAAGAATGGTCAACCAATAATTTTTCGTGATTCATGCGAGATACAAATATGGCATACTCAGAGCCTTTTAATTTAATAACTTTAATTATCTGTGATGGAAATTCAGTCAAAATTTGAGAATATAGTCATTCAAATCCGAAGAGGTAAATATGGTCAAACAATATATTTCACGATATCCAGATTCAATTTTTTTTTTGGAAGGAGGAAATAGAGTTACCGGCGGTTGTACGGCATATGCGCTTGTTTGCGCAGCGTAGCTGATTCATTGGTTGATTTCTCTGCGATCGATCTCTGGCGGAATTTTGAATTGGTGATAATGTGTTGTAGGATATACAGAAATAAATAACACAAATTTGATGATCCAGGTTAAATCATTTAATAACTACATGTCTGGGTACTGGAAGGTTTTTTTCAATTATTACCGTCATTGTTAATACATTAGAAATCCCTTTATATATGATATAATTTAGGGTTACACATAATATAAAAAATTATCTAAATTACCCCTCCACTAGTTACTTCATCTTGATGAAGGATCTGCTTTCAAGTCACGTAAATTATTTTTAAATTGCTAATCTATATCGATCAAGCCCTTCGCACATAATTTATCTAACATAATTTATATATTACATATAATTTCACAAATTATTGTACACAAGAACGGTTTTTATCCCGCACGCATGGTTCTAATAATAATAGAGATCATGGCGAAAGAAAAAAAAAGCCCATAAAAATTGGAAATATCAAATATTTTATTTAAAAACACTGAAAATACAATTATAAAAGTACAATTTTGTCTTCTACTTGCTTTCATAAAACGCTCATTTACACAAAATAACCGAGCTATGATACATGTTAATCCCTATTTGGCCCGATTTAATTGTACATTTGCTAAAAAGGTCTGTCCTGAATTCGTTGACACATTTCTTAAAAAAAAGAAACAAAACAACTACATTATTTTAAATTTTACACCTAAAACATTTAAAAAATTACACAAAATGTCATTATTTTTTCTATACTAAAATCAACTTAATTTTCTTTTATTTACATCACATGTCATTACTTTATAATTTACACCATTCATAAAAAATAATTTATACTAATAAACAACTATCTTATTAAATTTCTCGCAAACAGTAAATGTATCATTACATGTTTTTTTGAATCTTCCAGCATTCTAGATGTAAAATTAGCAATAAAATCATAACTCGTCTAATTTTTATTAAAACATAATTTAATACAAATATGATTTTATATTTTTATCAATTTTATTGGGAATTAAGGATTCCAAAGAAAACATTTGAGGCGGTTGTTGGCATGTTGCCGAACTAAAGAGACCTTGCACCTTTTCTACGTCACAATTTTTATACTAATGAACGAGGCAAAGTTTCATATGAAATTGATTTCTGATTATCTGCATTCATCTTATTCTTTATTAGAAATTAATACTATATAGTTTATAATATTAATTTCTACAAAGAATAAGATGAAGTCAGTGGTGTGAAACTGGGTTCACATAAAACTTTCTCCATGAAAAAAATGTTTACATGGTCCATTGGGCTAATTGGTCTAATCGAAATGATTGGATATTATTTAAAATTGAACCCATAAGTATAGATTTAATTGGGTAAATTAGGTATTCTGACGGTGTCCGATTGTGAGCTTCTTATAAAAATTCTTATAAAGTTCAATGTCAGCATAAAATAGGTATATATTATAACAAAAAATATACTCCAATCACTTTATTTTATAAAAATTCTTATAAAGTTCAATGTCAGCATAAAATAAGTATATATTATAACACAAAATATACTCCAATCTTAACGTAACTTTTTTTTCATTTTATTTGTCTAAATCTTAATATAACATTTTTTTAAAATAAAAATACTTATTTTATTACTTTATCACATAAAATATTAATAAATAATTTTTTCTACTCTCAACATTTTATAACATAAAATACTAATAAATAATTCTTTTGATCTTCAACGTTTTATCAGTATTTCTTAATTTTCGTGTCTACACTCTACAGTAAAATTTCCCTTAAAATTGGGACGGAAAGAACAGATTATATTGATGTTTTTTATGAAAAGGTTAAATATATCAATCAAGCAGCCATAAATTCGCCTTCAACATAAGTTGCAATCGTATTGGGCTCATGCCTCATAACAAAGCCGGATAACATAAATAGGAGTTATAATCGATTTTTTTTTGTTTTTTTTCGAAAGTAAAACGTACAATCGATTTTTTTTTGAAAACCGAAGAACCTAGCTTTCATTATTGCACGAACAATTGACAACCGGTAGCCCATCCACAAAACTCGGGAAAACGTACAATCGATTTGAAAATTCAATTTTTGAAAATTCTTGATTTTTACAAAGTACAAAAATAGCAACGTTTCATTTCTAAATTTTCAACATATAGAACCCATATTATATTACTTGCTCATGATCATAGTAGCAATTTCAGTAACTGAAAAGCAATAAATTTTTCATTAATTCCGATATCATTTTTTGAGATTATACTTGCGATTAAATACGTTTTACTCCCTCAGTCATGTCAAACATACTAATAAATCCATTCAGTTTCTATTTTTGTTTTTTCGTGAAACAGTTTCTATTTGAATGAGAGAATTTTAGAATGAATTTGAAATTCAAAATAGTTCCAAGATATTTAGAATTGTTATAAGTTTAAAATTAATCAAACTTATCTTTTCTAAAATAAAATAAAAAAATAAATCAAACTTATATACTAACATTTAAGGACTTAATAAATTAAAATCATTAAACTATGTATAAATTTAAATTTTTATATTTTTAAATACTTTATTTTATAAAAAGACAAATATTCTTTCCAATTGGAAAATAACAATAATGTCAGCCCGTTTAATTGGCCCTAATTTTTTTGTGGAGTAACTTACATTGCATAAGTTATGTATGTACTAGGTGTATCGTGTATTCTATTGTATATTTTAGAAATTATAATTTATTGTATTAAAATTTACAATTTGTTATACTAAACATGCAACATGTGTTTGTGAATCGTATATTATATAGTGCATTTTAAAAACTTGCAAATTATTGTACTAAAATTTGCGATTTATTACACCAAACACATGTAATTATATTTTACGAATACATATTACCTATTTTAATACAACAAACTGTAAATTTTAATATAACAAATTACAAGTACGCTATAAAATACACGGTGCATCATGTATTTTATTGTATATTTTAGAAATGACAATTTATTGTATTGAAATTTTCAATCTGTTACACTAAAACATGCAACATGTGTTTGTGAATCGTATATTATATAGTGCATTTTAAAAAATTGCAACTTATTGTACTAAAATTTACAATTTATTACACCAAACATATACAATTATATTTTATGAATACATATTACATATTTTAATACAACAAACTATAAATTTTAATATAATAAATTATAAATACACTATAAAATGCACGGTGCACCTGATACACAATATCAACTAATTTACATGAGGCCCGAAAACCCGAAACAAATTCAAAATTTTGGACAATAAAGGCGCCCAGCCCGTTAAAATAGTTGACTACGCGCTTTAATGGCAAGTGTAACTCCAATCAAATTCAAGAACGAATCTTTTTCAATTTTTTGTCTTGATCGATGATCAATAATAAAAGAGGCGCCTTTTTCCAACACTTAAACCTTTTTCCTTTCATACCAACAATTAGTCAAGTAGTCATACTTGCTGCCTATTGCTTCAAACCACGCACATCCCTTCTCTCTCACTCTGTGTTTTGATTTTACATATACACCATATTTGATAAGATGTAAAAATACTGCACTCACTGTGTGTTTGTGTGTGTGAGAGAGACTTGGGATCTTGTTTTTGAGTTAGTCCAAACTTTTTTTGTATTGCACTTCTCTTGTTCCAAGATTTTAGTCAAAAGCTGTCTTTAGGGTTTTGCTGCAGCTGTCAAAAGGGGGCTCAATGTTGATTGTACGTTAATTGATTGACTTCTTCAGCATCAATGTATATTTCCATTTGAAAAAGAATCAAATTTGTTTGTTATTTACACAATTTTGGCTAGTGGTGGGATTGCGCTCAAGGTGTTTGATAAATTGCCTGTGAGAGTTTTGGACGAAAAAGGGGTGATGGTTTTTGGTTATTTAGTTCAGAGAATGTGTTGAGATGATTTGTCTGGTTACAGAAAATGGCAGGGGTGGGATTGTTTTCTGGGCATGCCCATTTGAAAAATTCTTGGATTCATCATCATATGAAGCAAAAAGATGGTGATTTATCATCATTATCATCAAATCCTTCTATTTTGTACTCACCGCCTTCTCCTTATCTTTCTGCCCCTAATTTCCGTCAAGAACCAGCCCCTTCATCTTCTTCATATGGGACAAAAATCAGCCCAGCTGTTCTTTTCATTATTGTAATATTAGCTGTTCTGTTTTTCATATCTGGGCTTCTCCACCTGCTTGTTAGATTCTTGACAAAAAGCCACTCACATTCTCAATCTAATCGAAATTTGGAAGAATCCTCCTCAGATGCCCTTCAAAGACAGCTACAACAGCTCTTTCATTTGCATGATTCTGGTTTAGATCAAGCTTTTATAGATGCATTGCCTGTTTTTTCATATAAGGAGATTGTGGGTCCTGAAGAGCCCTTTGATTGTGCTGTTTGTTTGTGCGAATTCTCGGAGATGGACCAATTGAGATTGCTCCCTGTGTGTAGCCATGCTTTTCATATGAATTGTATCGATACTTGGCTCCTCTCGAATTCGACATGCCCTCTCTGTAGAGGGACTCTTTTCAATCCTGGATTCTCGATCGAAAATCCCATTTTCGACTATGATGATTTTAGGGACGAAGAAGGGTGCTCGAATGCACAAAAGAGGGTCGAAATTGAGGAAGTTGCGACCGAAAAGGGGGTTTTCCCTGTTAGGCTTGGTAAATTCAGGAAATTGAATCATATTGAAGAAGAGATAGGAGATGAGACTGGCAGTAGTGAATTGGGTGCTGGCAGTAGTAGACTGGATGCAAGAAGGTGTTTCTCAATGGGTTCATATCAATATGTGGTTGGTGATGCTAAACTTAGAGTAGCCGCCTTAATTCAAGACCATAATAACCGAGATTCTAACCTCGTTAAAGGGGTGGATCGAGCTTGTGAACCATCTAACGAAAATACAGAAGGGAAGAAGATAAGTATAGGTACAAAGACCGATAGCTATTCCGTTTCCAAGATTTGGTTGTGGTCGAAGAAGGGTAAATTCGCAAGTTCATCTGAAACTCGATTGGAGAATTCTTCACCTCCTGAATTGGACTTGTCATGGATGCATAAAACAGAAGTTAAGTGAAAGGTATCTCCTTTTTTTTTGGGAATTATTGATAACTAGTTCATGATAGTTTTTGGCTGCTCTTTGCTGTGGTGATATTTTGATTGATCTTGTGGATGGAAAGAATTTGAAGATAGATTGTGACATGGTAGATCTGTATAAATGATGCAAAGCTTGTAAGGATTTTCTTCTTGTTTCAAATTTATTTGATCATCATAGTTCTTGTTCTTTTTAGGTAGATTTTCTTTTATGCAGTCTTGTAGTGTGTTACAAAAGTTGTTTCATCGTTCACGGTGGTGTAATCGTCACTAACAATACCTAAATGAATCGAGTTTAGTTGAGTCGAACACGAATTGGGGTTTAGTTTTTTAGTCTAAACTACAGCTTCTTGTAAATTTGTAATAAAATTATCAAAATTCAAATTAAGTAGGGTGATATGACTGAATTCATTAATTTAGCTGCATAAACAGGATTTATAAGTATCAATCTTCAGGAATCAGTTTAGATCTTAGGTACATTTTCTGTTTTATATATGATTTTGGTGCCTCTTTACACTTTTTAGCAAGACAAATCCATCTCCCCAATTCTTGAAACAGCAGCAAGCAATGAGTGTATTTTCATTGAGATTTGAGTGTTTTTCTAAAGAGGTTAGATTCAGTGTTTCTTAGTTCAGTCTTGAAAAATTAAAACCCACATACTACTGAATCCATTGATTTGAGCCAACTTTCCTTCCCTTAGGAAATATTTTTGTGCATTGAATCTTTGTATGAATTACCGTATTTTTAGATCTGCAATTCACAGGAGTTAGTTCCTTGATTTGTAACAATTGATAATATTGTAATAGTACTTTTGTTCCCTCCATTATATCAAATTGGATAGCAATTATGGTTTTACATAATGCATAAAGACTTAATTTTAGTGGTTGATGTTTAATAAGCTTTTTGGATGGAATTGCATGTTGTTTTATTCTATTAGATTAGATTGGGGACAAATTTGGTGGTGAGGGTCCTGGAAAGCTGCAGGACAGATGTTGTAACTAAAACAAAATTCTCTTATTCAATCCAATGTTGTGTTGGACTGGGCAATCGTGTTGTTTTCATTGAAAATCTTAATTTTATGCATTTTCATTTGTTTCTTGAATTTGTAAAATAATCCCTGTTTTCATTATTTTGAAAAAGTATACAGCTATACAAGGGATGAAAGCTGCATTTCTCCCTCATAGTCATACATAATATATATAGAAACAATAAAGGGTTAAACATTGGTTTTGTTTTATAATTAGACACAATAACAAAACTCTATTTTTCTGTTATTATTATTTTATAAGTATTCATGTGTGTGTATTTTAAGATTGAGAAAGTAAATAACAAGATTGAAGTCCTTTCGAAAAAAAAAAAAACAAGAATGAAGGATTTGGAGGTGTCAGAAATTGGGGGCTGACAGTGAGTGTTACTTATCAATCATCATTACACACAAGCCAGAGAGAATCTATGATGTATAATTCCACCTACCCTTTGTCTCCTCACACTAGCGCCTCACATGGCACATAAATTCTCAAATAAAAAATTGATAATATTAGACTTATATATTAATATCACTACTTTTATTGGCCTCGTTTGGTTCATTTGTTAAGTCCTGATAGATTCTTTTATATAGCTTAGTCCAAGTTTGGCTTGCTGGTTTTGGGTCCAGGACTTTGAATTTCAGAGCATCAAACACCAAAATTGATTAAAAAAGTAATAAATCTCAGAATCAAAAATATATTTTTTTTCTTGTTCTTTCCATTAGCGATCTATGAGAATTTCACCATCCCAAAAACATCAGATTATTCGAATTTCAGAGCATAAAACCTTCCATCAATAGAGAATTTCTGCATAGTAGCTTCTTCCCCGATTTGATGTTCTTCGATTTGCTTTGAATCAGCAAAGGCAGAGAGATGTGTGTATAGAGTGGAGGCTATGCTTGAGGTTGGGTAAGCTTTGTGCATATGAGAGAAGTAAAATGAAAAAAATGAATGAGTTGCATTTTTTTGCATATGAAAAAGGATGCATTGGGAGGAGTAAAATGAAGAAATGAATCGCCGGCCACATTCAATGATATAATTATAAACGACAAGTAAATATGTGAAGGGCAAAATAGTTAATTTAGCATGTTTTGTACTTTTATTGTTCAATTCATACAAAGAAAAACAATTTATCACTTCAAAATTTAAAATTTAATAAATCAAGCCAAACTTAAAATATTTTTAATCGGGAAAGAAGCACAACAGTGCAATCCAAACTAATCCTATCCACATTGTCTATCCCATCCACTGAACCAAACGTTGCCTTAATGGTTTAGATTCCCTCTCTTTCACTTTGATTTATAAAAAACCTGAACACATGTTCAACCCCTTCCAACATTGACGTCACAAGTTATTAACTAGAATTCGGTCCAAACGACTTTTCCATTTATAATCACTTTTGTATCAAGCATATTTCCTCTCGCGCAACGACATATCAATTAGAAGTGCATTCTTCACACAAGTGATTTAGTGTTTAAAGTGTAGATGATTCATTAAAATTAAAATTAAAACTAATGGTACAAATTGCATCTTCACACAAGTGTTGCTCATCTCTTAAGTCGTCGTTGTTGGAACGGTGGCACAGAAGTTTGGAATCACGGTGTAAGTTTTGAACAATTATGCAACCACAAAGTAGAATGGTACATTATTGATTTATTGTACTTGGATCAATCTTCTCACTATAAGCGACTAAATACACGATCATACGTAGCCACAAACACGGCTCTTTATGTCTAAATAAATCATGCTACATCCCAAATTGGACTCCATACGCATACATCCCAAACAAAAAAAATCAATTTGAAATTTAATTAGTGTATGTTGCTGAAATTTTCAAAAGTAAGAAAAAAATATTTATCTATGGTCCATTTTTCATTTCAAAAAATTTAATTATTAAATTTTGGTCCACAACCTCGCGCGACCCGCTCCAGACTTACAGCCGCGGGTCGCAACCCAACCACCTATTCGTGCATTGTCTGCATTTGGCATGCTCCACCTTTGCTTTCACCGTTCGCTGCCTCCGACGAAGTAAATATTATTTATTTCAGAAAAATAGATGGAGCAGAGATTGGCGGGCTTGGGTCTTAAAAATTTGCCCCACAGCGGGCGGCTAGTAATACATGCGGGGTGAGCCTGAGATACCCACCTTGACCCGCCCCATTGTCAAATAATATCATTCGTGTCATTTTTATTGTTTCACTCCCTATTACATACTCCCATTATATGATATGTGAAATGTTAATAAAATTCGATGAGCCACTAAAATTCATATATTAGAATACATATTGAAACATAGAGTAACACGAAATAATGGAACTTAGTTAGAATACACTAGCTTTATTTATCATATTAAAAAATAAAAGTTATAGGGCGAATTCATAAAGAGGATCGCCCATAAACTTAATTTGCAATAATATTTAAAGGTAGTGATTTATTTGTAATTATAAAAAAAAATAGATTAAATTGCAATTCGATGAAAAATCGTGATTTTATTTGCAATTAATTCAAATTTAAAATATGTTTTAAACGAATATAATATGTAATTGTAAAAAAGATCAGCAAAAAGAACTCTTCAATAAAAAAGAGCTTTCACCAACGTATACCTATTTCAAAAGGAAAACGATGCAGAAAAAAATCCTATAAATAATAAAATCAAATATAATAGTGAATTATCCGATGATCATTGTTGTATGCTCAAAATCATACAAATAAAAAACTACTCCATATTGTTGCCAGAAGACCAACAAATGAACTCAATATGAGTTGGATGTCTTGATTTTTCTTGTTGTTCAACAATGGTGAATGATCCGATCGTCATTCAATTCATTCTGTCATATAATATCGGAATTATAGAAACCAATATATCGAAATTGAGATTCCCGTAGTCAAATTGAAATTTGCAAATGATTAAAAAAACTCTACTCATTTTGTAATTTCTAGTGTACTGAAAATTGTAATAAAACAATATGGGGAATCGGATGTCAAAAACCAATTAACATTATGTAGCATTCTATTAAAAAAAATATTCTGTAGCATTCTATTAAAAAAATATTCTGTAGCATTTAAAAATTCAGAAAAGAAGAAAACGGTCTAAAAAATATTATCAACACTGAAATAAATAAAATCAGAAATAAAAAAATAAATATAGATAGTTTCGCAAAAAAGTAACCCGTTTCTGCACACGCACCCCCGGCGCACGTTAATCAACTCACGTCCTTCTTCAACTGACTGTTCTGTACCGGAATCGCCGCATAGCGCGACGAGAAGTCCCGAATATCCTCGAATTGACCGTCTTGCCCCGCTCCTTCATCGAAATTCAGCGCGTAGCTACAAGGATCGTACTGGAATTTCCCCGACTTGTGCCTTGCCGGCGCCTTATTAAACCGGCGAATGAACGTCTTCCACTTCGGACCGGCGACGAGCTCCGACCACTCCCTCGCCTTTTTCACCGCCTTAATTCCTTCGCCCCACCAACTCGGACTGATAATCGCCGTTTGATCTTTCTCCGATGTCGAAATCCGTTCCCAATCGTTCGATTTCCGCGATCTGTAACAGGGGAAATTTATAAAGCAGCACCATCTCCGGCCGCTGTGGAAAGCGGTTTCCTCGAAATCGTCGCTCGAATCTTCGTATTTCTGAGTGGATACAGGCGTCGCGGTTGCTTGCGCCTGTAACGCCATGATTACGAATTCAGAAATTAATTAAGAGAGAGAATAAAGCAGAGTCACGCAGAAGGAGACGAACAGACGATCCTCTGCAAAATCCCCCCTCTCTCTCTCTCTAACCGTGTATGCAGTTGTTGTATATATATATATAACGGGAATATATTTGTACGTTAAGGGAAACCGGGGAATGCCGGTGAACGGGGCTGCGATTGTAAATTTGTAAGTAAATTATTTGGGTTAATGGCACAAACATCCTTTGTGGTTTGAAAATATAAATATATCGATAAATTTCACCAGGGTTTGAAAATTGCTTCGTACTCAAAAAAGAAAATTGCTTCTATTTGGTTTATTAAAATCAAGCTGATTATTTCCTGTAAAATAAAAAATAAAAAAATCAAGCTGATTATTCTCTTTTCTAAAAACAAATTAATAATTTTATTTATTTATTCTATGAATGGATCACATGTGCATCAAGTACATCGTGCACTATATACAGTATTTTAGAAACTTGTAATTTGTTGGACTAAAATTTGTGATTTGTTACACGAAAACGTTCAATTATGCTTTATGAACACATGTTGCGAATGTCAGTGTAGGCCCTATTTTCTTCACAAAACTGAATTGATTAGCTATGATATAATTTGATATGATTGGATAATATTAGATTGATTGGATATGATTGGGTAAGATATATATTCGGATTGTAGGATTTCATCTTATAATTATGTACTAAAAAATTAATTTTTGTGTTTGAATTGAAGGATTAGATAAATATCTATTAAAATATCATAAATATTTCCCACATGAGATATATATGGTAATTTGAAGTATAAATACATAGATAATATTGTAATATTGTATTTGACACAGATTTTATCCCATCTTTCATATGAGACAAATGTGTCCCTCAATATAGAGATTAAACACTTATTTATATTTGCGCTAAAATTATATCTTGGCCTATCATCCAGCAAATCAAACATTCAGTTAGTTGGTATTAGACCACTAAAATGATCAATTTCGATCTATCCCGCAAACTAACGAGATCTTGGAGGTTTCATGCAATTTTCAAATTACATTTTTTTTTTCATAATATTTAAACGAGGGGTTTCCGGCAATTATTATTATATATTTTTTAAGCATTATTTAACAACCGGGAGTTTATTGCTGGAGCCAATCTGCCAATTTGTAAAGGGTGGGCCCGGGAGGAAACAAATTGCCAACGGTCGTGTTGGGTATGGTGACGTGGCAAATGATTAGTGGGACGCGATTATAGTAGTGAAGTTTTGTGCTGTACTAGATCGTATCAATGTTTGACAGAAAAAAAATATTAATTCGAATTTATTAAGTTGAAGCCGATTATAGCAGTCAGCATATTTTAATAATTCCACCAAATTCATTATTAAAGTCAAATTCTCTTTACTAAAAAGGGTTAATTTTCTTATAATAAATGGGGTATCTAATTTGACAACTCATAAATCTATGACTAAATAAATGGACTTGAGTTATATTCGATATGATTTATTTGAAAAATTGCTTTTTTTATGAAATGATGGATACCACCTAAACGAGATTCTACATATAATGGTAGAATTTATTATACATATGCATTATTTGTGTATTTGGTAATTGGGCATAATATTGATATAGTACATGTTTAATTGATGTGCGTGAAAATACATGGTGCTTAAAAATATAATATGTGTAAATAAATGTATGGGATTGTGAATAGGTGTATGATGCATGTGTTCTTCTAAAAAAAAAATATTGTGTAGTATCAGATATTCGTCGGGTGCAGGTGCGGGTGGATTTACATGGGATACGCCACGTGACGAATTTGTGAATAATTTTTTTAAAAAATTACAATACACTACGCTGGATACGTGTATTCGGTGCGGGAAAAGTGCGTGAACGATTAATTTTTTGAAGAAATAATTTTTTTTCATTTTTATTTTGTTTATTTTTGCAAATTTTCAAACCTAAAACACTAAATAGTCATGTTATTAAAAACTAAATGTGTTATTTCAATTAAAAATTATTGTATAATATAACTTAAATTGACAATATATCACTTTTTTTTTTTATTGAATTTCTTAGTATAACTTATATATTGAGATGATGTTATTTAAACCAATGTTTTATTACTTAACTACTTATTGAATTACACAATGTAACAAGTGTTTGAATTTATATCATTATGACTTTAAATTAAAATCGATTCTAGTTCGAGATTTCGAGAACCAAATTTAAAAAATCACTGCTACCACAGCTAAAACTTACTATCACACTATTTAAAAATTCAAAAAACAAACACCTATTTTACTATTTATAATTTCAAAATCTCTTAAATTTCAGAAACTAATTTTTACATTTAATTACCATTTACATTCCTATATCAATATTCCCATCTTTTACAGATTACAATTTTAGTATTTTACCAAGTACTCTTACAATTTAATTTTACTACTCCCTCCGTCCCATTCTTTAAGAGAAACTTGTCATTATTTTTGTCCAAATCTTTAAGAGAAACTTTTTAAAATACTAATAAACAATTTTTTTTATTTTATCACTTTATCACATAAATTACTAATAAACAACTTATTCTACTCCCAACTACCAATCACTTTATCACTTTATCACATAAAATACTAACAAACAACTCTTTCTACTTTATCACTTAATTACTATTTCAATAAATCCTTATAAACAGTCAGAAACTCTTAAAGAATAGGACGGAGGTAGTATCACAATTCACAAGACTACGACTTTAATACATTTAACAGAAAATCGAACCACCATTCAAATATTCAATATTTGTCACCTCAATTTCATTTGAGGGATATTCTCACTCTTTCATTTCAACTAATTGAGCTGTGGCTTGAGACTTGAGTAGCTAAACTTTTTTTTTTAATTTTATTTTAATTTCTGGATTTAATGATAAATGCATTGAAAGCTAGACAAGTGTGATTATCTAAAATAGTTGTAATTGGTGTTGGTTGAGCATTTGTTGGTATTAGGTGTAGTTAGAGTTGATTTTTAGTTGCTGGAAATCCTTTTTTTTTTTAAGGGACAAGAAACCGCTTTCTCGTGCAATTGGTCCCTCAGTTTCTGTAAATCGAAAGATGTGCCCAAGTAGCAGTCATTTTTGAAAAATAATCAGCATGATTTAATCTCAGAACAAACCCCCCACAATATTTTAATAGAAATTTTGTCTCACACGAGAACGAATTTGCGTCGCCGGGAACTTCTCCCCATATCACCACAGACCTTACCATTTAGCTATATCGTTGGGGGCTGAAAAGCCATAATTACGTCTACGACCAAGAGATCAACAAACACAGCAACATGTTAATAGTTGTCTTCTCCGTCAATTACGTTTTAAGCTTACAACTTTTATAAGTGTGTTTCGTCTAAATAAAATAAATATAGATAGATAAATTTGAATGTAAACATACCTTAAAACTTTATATTTAACGATACCATTCACTATAGAATATAAATTCAAGCGATGTTAAAATTTTATATTTTTTTTTTTTTTTTTGTTTTTGATCTTCACTTTAGCTTTTTTTTTTTTTTTTATCGGACAAAGTTAGTTGTTAGTAGTTAGTACACCAAGCACCCAAATAGTCAACGAAATCGTCAATCCACCTTATAACTCTCATAACTCCAATTCGTTTTCAAAGGGAATCAAACTTGGGTCTCCCACTCACACGAGGAGTCCAGTGATAAGCCACCTAGTTTTTTTCCTCAATAGCTTTATCCCTTTATTGACAATGGATGAGCCAATGATATAAGTAGGAAGGGAGGTGGGACAGAGTAGTGTATCATTCCTAACAGTAACACATATGCTGCTGAATTAAACGAATTAAGTTTTTTTACACCTTCTGATACCATGAATTTAGGTGATGGACCTGGACATTTTATTGATGCTTAAATTTATCATTTTTATTTGACATGTAAAAAAATAAAATTGACTTGTGTTTAATTATTTTATGTTATGCAGGCCATGTAAAATTGAGTTCAACTCGAGTTCATGTGTTAATAAGGAAGCAAACGGTGGCTTTTTGGTTGCCCAGACAAAAGATGGATCATAAAATCAGGTCTCAATTATATGGTGGTTCTCAACACTTTTAAAACATGGACCTACAACTCCTTCAAAAAAAAAAAAAACATTGACCAACACCACTAAGACCTAACTCTAGTGTAAAATATGTTTCAGATTTTAAATTTCCATAATTCAATACTGTGAAGTTACAAGCTACATGACTCAGGAATCTGCACAAAATTAAAGAGAAAGTGCATTTTCTTTTCTAGCATAGTGAAAATCAAAGAAAGGATGACGAAACAAACCGTTTTTAAATACTTATTGAACCACTATAACATACTTTGATCAAATAACACGAAATAACATACCATAATGTCAAAATAGCTAGCAACGAGAGACCCCATTTGCTTCCAAGATTATAATATAAAGAGTGCATGTAAGAACTTATTTACATCGATTTCCCATGATACAAAAGATGAAACACCATTTACACTAGCTTTTAATTAAAAAAAGGGCCCGACTAACTACAAATACGATTCTATATCTATACATATCATACATGGTAAATCATTCCCACCTCTAGTGTCGATGCACGAGGAAAACTCGAGGCGTAAGTAGGCGCTCTCGAGTTTCGTCTCAAGAGATCGTAGCCCACATCAATGGCCATTTTCTTGATCAAACTCGAACTCATCTTCGCCTTCACATAACAATGGCCGAGTATAAACACCATCCCCGCCTCCCTCGCCTCCATTAGCTCGTTCATCTCTGCTTCCGCGCGTTTCTTGTTTTCTGGGCTTTCAGAGACGAAAAAACTCACATTCTTTCTCGCAACCTCTGGAGATTCTGCTTCTGTAAAAGACAAATCTCCGTCCTCCCAAAACATTACGCCTTTTGCACGTGGAGATGTCCCGATCACCGCCATCTTCTCGACGTTCCCAACACTCTCCGATGAATCTTCATGTTTGGTCCCGTCTGTTCGAATAAACTCTGCTATGCTAGAAACAAGTTCTTCTTCGAACACCACGTCATCCGAGACAATGTCATGGTATCCGTACCGGGCTATACACTGATAAACTCGGTATTCTCCAGGCCCGATTCTTCCAATCAAGAATCTCTCTTCGGTCCTAATGCGAGGCACCGGGACGTATTTGACACAGAATAAAACCAGCACCTGGTGGAAAGCTGGGAGATTGGTGACGAAATGGGATAAAACGTGTGGGATTCCAGAGACGAGTTCAGTATGTACAAGGCCGATACCTCGGACACGAACGATTCCTAGGTCCGGACCTAAACTAAGCAGCCACTCAAGGGAAACTTTGTTCTCTACTTCAAACTCGTACTTTTTTAACGTCCCGTAGTGCCAAATGAACATGATTGCAAGAAAGATGAAAGAAAGGGCAACGGGGACCCACGCACCTTCAAGGAACTTCATCAGAGCAGCTGAGAAGTAGAGCACTTCAATTGAACCAAAGAAGAGGATGAAAGCGGCAGCTAGAAGAGCACTTCTGTTCCAACATAACACGATTACGAGAGGCATAAGGCATGTTGTCACCAACATCACGGTTATTACAGCCAGACCTGTTCCAAAGAACAAGACATTATATATTGAATGAACAATCATGATCTTGGATTGTAAGAGAAACGGATGTGTGTTTCCAAGGCGATCTTTCATTCAGAACTTCTATGGTTCGTGTTATGTGTTTGACTAAAACTTGTATGAACCTGGTTCACCGTTCATAGAGCTGAGATCCATGAACTCCATTGGTCCAACCCACCAAACTCTTAATGGATTCTTTATACAAGTTTTTATTAGACCCATTTTGTAAATGAATAAAAAATGGAACCAAGTTCACACAAGTGGTACTCTGTTTTTGTTACTTATATAGCATTCATTTTAGGCCCATATTTAACCGTGGTTTGTTTAAGCGAAATTTGGATCCTCTAAATTTCTATCATGTGCATGACACTCTTTTCTTTATTGTGTCTTTCTATCTCCAAAATTCACTCAAACGAAACATACAGAATCCAATCACATTAAGTTCTACCAGTCACTGGGAGATACGGAACACAAAAGTAAGAGTCGATCCACATGTACAAGTAATAACAAATAATTACCAGAAGCATTGCTGATGTGTTTTGTGTTCCTAAAGCCAATGGTGACAGCCAAACAAAGCAGCATTAGAGTCCAGTTGATTTCCGGGATGTAAATCCGGCCACATATTTTAGACGACGTGTGGACTATTTTAACCCTCGGGAAACAACCCAAAGCACTGCATTGCTTGATGATGGAAAACGTCCCAATGATAATGGCTTGGCTTCCCACCACTGCAGCAAGTATAGCAATAACAAGGACGGGCCATCGTAGCTTTTCTGCACCATAAACGAAGAAAAGAAATTAACTATATGGCCTAAAACATGTTTACAAAACTGAAGATTCAAATGAAACGATATTTAAATTAAGAGCCAAAAACATAATTTCTATATACCAGGTACTGATACATAGAATCCGATTGGGTAGTCGTTTTCAATAATGTGATGCTTGGAAAGATAAGCCGCCTGGCCCATATAAGCAAGAACCAAAGATGGATAGACCACAAAGCTAAAAGCAATCTGCATTTTCAAATATTGAAAAATTGATTAGTTATATATTACCAAATAATAATTCTCATTTATAAATTAGTTGAAAACCTGATCAGAAAGGACAGTTCAAGAATTTCCAAGAAAAGTTCAATTTATTTACCTTGATGGATAACTGGGAAAAGTGTCCCAGATCAGCAAACATAGCCTCCGAACCTGAATGCATAAATATATTTATTCATATCCATCAAAAAAAAAAAATCAAATTTTTTGCAGCAACAGGTTTTGATCAAGAAACGGGGCTGCAAATTGTAATATATTTTTTAGTTTTATACCTGTTATGCACAACAAAATCCCACCCAACGACATCAAGCCTCTCCGTTTCGTCTTCTTCAAGAATGTATACATGTAATAAGGAGAGAGTGCCTGATAAACATAGGGGTTCCAGCGGAAAATATTGTACACTCCAATTGCACTGATGCAGAAGAGCCAAGTTATTACAATCGGCCCGAATAAAAACCCAATTCGGTGGGTCCCATAATGTTGTAGATAAAATAGGAACACCAGTATTATACAAGCAACTGGAACTTCTAAAACTGCAGCAACAAACATATATAGTAGTCAATTTATGGATGTAGGAGACAATAATTGCAGGATAGACATTCCAACAAATATATGAAATCTATGAAGAGCTGAAAACATGGGATTTTTACTTGTGCTTTTATAAAATACTAAAATCTAATACAAAAAATTGCCACTAAGATCTTCCAATCCTACTCCAACGACAAGAACTGATCATAACTCATAACCAAGTTCCTTTACTTGTAAAAGATGAATGCATATTCATTCAAACGTATAAGAGTAATTCCAACACAAAGTATATACGATAAAAGCTGGTGAAGATAAACGACTTACAATGGTGTTGATGCTTAGACACAACGAACTCTAATCCCGATACTGCAGAAAGCACTGCATACACAACCAAAAAACAGATCAACTCTAAGTAACAATCACAATTTCATTTGTCCCGATTCATATTACACGTATCATTCATGAAAATCGCGAATTCTTACCCGAAATCGCAGGTGTAAGAACCCCATCACCAATCACCATGCAAGCTCCAACTAAAGCCAAAGTGAGCAATATCTTCTGCAACACCTTATGCCTTTCCAATAATGCCCTCAACCTCAATCCCCAATTACTAGATACAATTTGTTCTTTCTTGTATCCATACAAATTTTCATCATCAATTTGCCCATTAGGTAAAATACTGAGACGGGCGTGGCGGCACAGCAAAGAATACAAAGCAAAAGTGCCACCCTCACCATTATCATCAGCTCTAAGCACTATGAACACATATTTAAGAAGTGGAATTAGGGTTAATGTCCAAAATACAAAAGATAAAACCCCAAATATTTCTTCGTTGCTTTCGGAATGCTGAATGTCCTCTTCAAAAGTGCTTTTGTACACATACAACGGTGAAGTGCTTAATTCCCCATACACAATGCCTACACTCTGATAAGCTAGGGCTAATACACTTCTCCATGATTCTTTCTGCCACAATAATCACAATACACCAACAATTTACAAATCAACAGCTATTTTTCACGGGAAAAGAAATATATATGAATGTATATAATTGAAAAGGAGAAATTGGTTCGATTTCTCACCTTCACAGTACGTTTAGGGCTCCGTCCTTCAATATCCATCACCGGCCTTCTCGAAATCATGAGAAATCTGTGAAGCAAATTTTGGAGATCTTTTTTAAAATGAGAAATTCGTTTTCCTTTTTTTCGATTTAAAAGCAAGAATCTGAGAAGCAAACACGCAAATCTGCACGTAGAAATACAAATTTTGTAGCGTTGTTGCAGAGTTGCAGTTGTGGTAGTGAAGAGAAAAAGATGGTGGGAAATTGGAGTATGAAATATTTATTTTATATAGTTTTTTTTGTAACAGATGTGTGACGTATGAGATAACGTTGCTTGCAAATTTGCAATAAATAAGTTGGACTAATAGATTTTGATTTTATTTTCCAATTTGCTAATTCCTCTTATTTTTATTCAACTTTATATTATCTCGTATAATGGTAACATTTTCTGTAATAAATGAGTTGGACTAATAGATTTTGATTGATTTTTCTATTTGATAGTTGCCTTGTATTTATTTAATTACAAGTTTAGGTGTTATTTTTTTTAAGCATCATTGTTATACTTATGCATTATGAAGGTTATGCATACACAATTTCACCATTATGTATATATAGTAATGTATATTAATATACTCATCCGTCCACCAATCTTATGCACACTTACTTTATTTGTCTGTCCATCAATCTTATGCACACTCCATTTATGAAAAAAATCATTTTATTTTTATCCCACAACCATCATTTAAGACTTCAAATGTCATTATATTTTCACTCACAATCAACCACTTTATTAATAAATAAATCCCGCAATACTTCATAATACTCTTACTTTATCTACTTTTTTTTTAAACCTGTGCCGAAAGCATTAGGCATAAGACTGATGGATGGAGGGAGTATATTATTACAGTTTTAAGTTAAATATTTTTTTAAAATAGGTAATTGAAAACATGTGGTGTTGTCAATTTGGTTTCTCCCTATTGATGTTCTTCTGTCAGTTATAGATTAGATTTCGATTTTTGTTGGTTACAATTCTTTATCTTTTTTCTTTTAGATTAGGTTTAGATTTCCGTTGGTCATAATTCTATATTTTTTTATTTTCCATTCTTTTAGTGCAATCATAAATCAAGTTGCGATAGCTATCACACTTATTGTTGGAACCACAATTATTCATAATTTAATTTTAGACGCATTTTATGTATAATATTTACTAAATTCACATCCTTTTATTTGATAATTCAATTTACATACATAAAGTTTTTCTTATGAAATGAGATCGATAGTATTTTGAATATTATGATGTAACTATATTAATTAAATGAGTTCTAATGTAATAAAATTAATTTCTTAAGTGTTTATATATTTATGATTTAAAAAATATATTTTAAATTCTTTTATTTATTTTTATTAATTTGGGCCTCCTAACTAAATTCTTCGACTCCGTCACTTATAATAATATATGTGCATAATATTGAACTAAAAAAAATCACTGGGGTTCACAGGAGTCCTACTTTTATTTAATGGCAAAGTATTGTGTATTGTGAAAATGTACATGTATTATGACAAAGTATTTTCATGATTGAGATAATTTCATCTATGCTTATTTGAGTCGAAGCTTTTCTTATGTGAAATTGTCAAAATCGATTAATTAATAAAAGAATATAGGTAAAATCTTGTAATATACATTAATTATATATGAAACAAAACAGTATTTATAATTTTATAAACTCGATCATATAAAACTTGTTCATATTATATATAAAACTAATATTATTTCACTTATAAATTAATATCACTACTCTTATAAATTAATTTCATGATATGAACAAGTTTCACAGTAAATTCACCCTAATTTTTTTCCTGAAAAATAATACTAGTTGATAAGTTCCAAATTTTCCAATCTACTAAACTGTAGTTTAGTTTAGTAGACATTAATTATACGATGTAGCCTTTGTTGTTGACTACTGAAAATATCAACTCTTGAAAGATTGATACAGTGTTGTATTAAATGATGTATCATGGGGATTATTAATAAGGGTTAATTGCAGCAAATTATGGAGTTTGAAATCACACCATGCATGATTTGGGAATTGTACGGATCATTCCTATGATTTATTAAATAAAGCAATATCTTTTTAAAGAAATAAAATAATAGTTTTAGCTATTTTTTCATATTTTTCGTTGTGTTCTTTTACTATAGTTTTAGACTTCAATATTTAAAATAAAAAAAGATACATAATTTTTTTTAAAATGAAAATGTTTTGATTTATTTGATGAACCGCAGTACAATTTACAAAGTATGCCATTTTTAAAATGATTAGGTCTAGTGTGAAAATTTTCATATATGAAAATTTATAAAATTGCTCTAAATCAATCATCTACACCCTAGACACTAAATAATGAACCCTAAATTATAATCTATTCGGGCCGGGTGAACCATGAACCACTTGGGCCGAGTGAACCATGAACCACACAATTTTATCGTATCTTCACCAATTACAGAATTTGATTGTAAATTAAAGTTTTTTCATGTATGGAGATTTTTATACTTGATTTTTTCTTTTAAAATTAAGAGGGAGGTTCATGCAATTAATTTATTGATACATTCATCCTTCGGTTCCATATTTATATATCGTTCTACATATGGACAATAACGCACCCAAGAGATCCAATTGTACCAGATCCAGTTGACCGTTAGCATTTATCAAGTGCTTAAATAAGGCTATTGTAGGCATTTAATTTAAAATTACGTGATATACATTGTCCTATAAGATACTCCATCCGTCCCAAATATATAGGCTTGTTTGACTTTTCACACAGATTAAAAAATTGTATTGAAAAAGTAAATTAAACAAGCAAAATTTCTATCATATGATCCCTATTTAATGATAATTATAGTTTTCAACATAATTAATGCACATGGTTATATTGATAAATTAATTAAAAAAAGTTATTTTATATGGAAACAAGCCTATATATTGGGACATCCATAAAAGAAAAATAAGCCTATATATTTGGGACAGAGGGAGTATATAAGAGGTGACCTTTTTTCTTTTTCTTTTTTTGTAATGGAGGGATAATTTTGATTATTAGCGAGTCTTCAATGCACCAAGTTCACCATGCATTGTATAGTGTATTTTAAAATTTTACAATTTGTTATATTAAAATTTTCGATTTGTCATGTTGAAATATGCAATTTGTGTTCGTAAAATATAATTGCACATTTTAGTGTAACAAGTCGCAATTCTAAAATACACTATGAAGTGCATGGTACACCTGGTGCATACAAGATTTAGCCTTTGATTAATAGTAGTAATCTCTTATGTACTTTTTCAGAGGTATTCATTGGAAGATTCGAAGAGGTTTCTAAGGCATTTCCTGCATTATCGTCTTTAATATATATTTGAATACTAATCAATTTTTAATTTTTTTAATATTTTATTAATTTTTATACAAAATTTTGCTTCTTTTTTTTAAAGGCTTTTTTTTCCCTTCAGGTATTGAAGATTTGAAACAAAATCCTAACTATTGCATTTGATTTTTCAGATTTGTTGAAGGAATCAAAAGCATACATATTTTAGTAATATTTCAATCTCCCTTTTACATTTGATATATTTATTGTGTAATTTATAATAATTTAGCCTAGATAAATTGTCGCAAGTGAAATTCACATCGATCGATTCAATTCCCATTATCTATTTGTCTAGATGAATTGTCGGCGGTTAAAATTGTTGGTCACCTATTTTAACTCTCCGAATTCTAACTCTTATATACAATAGGTGCACCATGTACTTTATAGTGTATTTTAGAACCATACGACTTATTATACTGAAATATGCAACTTGTTTACACTAAACCATGTAGCTTGTTTTCCATATTAATAGTTGCACGGTTAAGTGTAAACAAGCTGCATATTTCAGTGCGACAAGATGCATGGTCTAAAATACACTATGAAGTGCATGGTGCACATGAGACCCACTCTAAATTAAATCATTGTTATGCATTAATATTATCACTATTTAAAAAACAAATCGCTTTTTAAGCAATGACAATATTTATGCATAAAAATAATAGAGTTTATGCATATTAGTAATAATATACTCCCTCCGTCCTAAGAGGACTGCAACACTGAAAACAACACGCAAATCAAAGAGAAAAGTGAAAAGTGGGTTTGAGTATAATAAATAAGGGGTATTATGAGTAAAAGTGGAGTTGTTGACTTAAAATGAGTTGGACTAATAGATTTTGATTGATTTTTCTATTTGATAGTTGCCTTGTATTTATTTAATTACAAAAACTTGTGTGAACTCGAGTTAAAGGTGTTATTTTTTTTAAGCATCATTGTTATACTTATGCATTATGAAGGTTATACATACACAATTTCACCATTATGTATATATAGTAATGTATATTAATATACCCCTCCGTCCACCAATCTTATGCACACTCCATTTATGAAAAAATTTATTTTATTTTTATCCCCCAACCATCATTTAAGACTTCAAATGTCATTATATTTTCACTTACAATCAACTACTTTATTAATAAATAAATCCCGCAATACTTCATAATACTCTTACTTTATCTATTTTTTTTTTTAAACCTGTCCCAAAAGCATTAAGCATAAGACCGATGGATGGAGGGAGTATATTATTACTGTTTTAAGTTAAATATTTTTTTAAAATAGGTAATTGTCAACATGTGGTGTTGTCAATTTGGTTTCTCCCTATTGATGTTCTTCTGTCAGTTATAGATTAGATTTCGATTTTTGTTGGTTACAATTCTTTATCTTTTTTCTTTTAGATTAGGTTTAGATTTCCTTTGGTCATAATTCTATATTTTTTTATTTTTCATTCTTTTAGTGCAATCATAAATCAAGTTGCGACCGCTATCACACTTATTGTTGGAACCACGATTATTCATAATTTAATTTTAGACGCATTTTATGTATAATATTTACTAAATTCACATCCTATTATTTGATAATTCAATTTACATACATAAAGTTTTTCTTATGAAATGAGATCGATAGTATTTTGAATATTATGATGTAACTATATTAATTAAATGAGTTCTAATGTAATAAAATTAATTTCTTAAGTGTTTATATATTTATGATTTAAAAAATATATTTTAAATTCTTTTATTTATTTTTATTAATTTGGGCCTCCTAACTAAATTCTTCGACTCCGTCACTTATAATAATACATGTGCATAATATTGAACTAAAAAAAATCGCGGGGGTTCACAGGAGTCCTACTTTTACTTAATGGCAAAGTATTGTGTATTGTGAAAATGTACATGTATTATGACAAAGTATTTTCATGATTGAGATAATTTCATCTATGCTTATTTGAGTCGAAGCTTTTCTTATGTGAAATTGTCAAAATCGATTAATTAATAAAAGAATATAGGTAAAATCTTGTAATATACATTAATTATATATGAAACAAAACAGTATTTATAATTTTATAAACTCGATCATATAAAACTTGTTCATATTATATATAAAACTAATATTATTTCACTTATAAATTAATATCACTACTCTTATAAATTAATTTCATGATATGAACAAGTTTCACAGTAAATTCACCCTAATTTTTTTCCTGAAAAATAATACTAGTTGATAAGTTCCAAATTTTCCAATCTACTAAACTGTAGTTTAGTTTAGTAGACATTAATTATACGATGTAGCCTTTGTTGTTGACTACTGAAAATATCAACTCTTGAAAGATTGATACAGTGTTGTATTAAATGATGTATCATGGGGATTATTAATAAGGGTTAATTGCAGCAAATTATGGAGTTTGAAATCACACCATGCATGATTTGGGAATTGTACGGATCATTCCTATGATTTATTAAATAAAGCAATATCTTTTTAAAGAAATAAAATAATAGTTTTAGCTATTTTTTCATATTTTTCGTTGTGTTCTTTTACTATAGTTTTAGACTTCAATATTTAAAATAAAAAAAGATACATACTTTTTTTAAAAATGAAAATGTTTTGATTTATTTGATGAACCGCAGTACAATTTACAAAGTATGCCATTTTTAAAATGATTAGGTCTAGTGTGAAAATTTTCATATATGAAAATTTATAAAATTGCTCTAAATCAATCATCTACACCCTAGACACTAAATAATGAACCCTAAATTATGATCTATTCGGGCCGGGTGAACCATGAACCACTTGGGCCGAGTGAACCATGAACCACACAATTTTATCGTATCTTCACCAATTACAGAATTTGATTGTAAATTAAAGTTTTTTCATGTATGGAGATTTTCATACTTGATTTTTTCTTTTAAAATTAAGAGGGAGGTTCATGCAATTAATTTATTGATACATTCATCCTTCGGTTCCATATTTATATATCGTTCTACATATGGACAATAACGCACCCAAGAGATCCAATTGTACCAGATCCAGTTGACCGTTAGCATTTATCAAGTGCTTAAATAAGGCTATTGTAGGCATTTAATTTAAAATTACGTGATATACATTGTCCTATAAGATACTCCATCCGTCCCAAAATATATAAAAACATTTGAATTTTTTCACATGATTAAAAAATTGTATTGAAAAAGTAAATTAAACAAGCAAAATTTCTATCATATGATCCCTATTTAATGATAATTATAGTTTTCAACATAATTAATGCACATGGTTATATTGATAAATTAATTAAAAAAAGTTATTTTATATGGAAACAAGCCTATATATTGGGGACATCCATAAAAAAAAAAAATAAGTTCTATATATTTGGGGACGGAGGAGTATATAAGAGGTGACTTTTTTTTTTTTTTTTTTTTGTAATGGAGGGATAATTTTGATTATTAGCGAGTCTTCAATGCACCAAGTTCACCATGCATTGTATAGTGTATTTTAAAATTTTACAATTTGTTATATTAAAATTTTCGATTTGTCATGTTGAAATATGCAATTTGTGTTCGTAAAATATAATTGCACATTTTAGTGTAACAAGTCGCAATTCTAAAATACACTATGAAGTGCATGATACACCTGGTGCATACAAGATTTAGCCTTTGATTAATAGTAGTAATCTCTTATGTACTTTTTCAGAGGTATTCATTGGAAGATTCGAAGAGGTTTCTAAGGCATTTCCTGCATTATCGTCTTTAATATATATTTGAATACTAATCAATTTTTAATTTTTTTAATATTTTATTAATTTTTATACAAAATTTTGCTTCTTTTTTTTAAAGGCTTTTTTTTCCCTTCAGGTATTGAAGATTTGAAAAAAAATCCTAACTATTGCATTTGATTTTTCAGATTTGTTGAAGGAATCAAAAGCATACATATTTTAGTAATATTTCAATCTCCCTTTTACATTTGATATATTTGTTGTGTAATTTATAATAATTTAGCCTAGATAAATTGTTGCAAGTGAAATTCACATCGATCGATTCAGTTCCCATTATCTATTTGTCTAGATGAATTGTCGGCGGTTAAAATTGTTGGTCACCTATTTTAACTCTCCGAATTCTAACTCTTATATACAATAGGTGCACCATGTACTTTATAGTGTATTTTAGAACCATACGACTTATTATACTGAAATATGCAACTTGTTTACACTAAACCATGTAGCTTGTTTTCCATATTAATAGTTGCACGGTTAAGTGTAAACAAGTTGCATATTTCAATGCGACAAGATGCATGATCTAAAATACACTATGAAGTGCACGGTGCACATGAGACCCACTCTAAATTAAATCATTGTTATGCATTAATATTATCACTATTTAAAAAACAAATCGCTTTTTAAGCAATGACAATATTTATGCATAAAAGTAATAGAGTTTATGCATATTAGTAATAATATACTCCCTCCGTTCTAAGAGGACTGTAACACTGAAAACGACACGCAAATCAAAGAGAAAAGTGAAAAGTGGGTTTGAGTATAATAAAGAAGGGGTATTATGAGTAAAAGTGGAGTTGTTGACTTAAAATGAGTTGGACTAATAGATTTTGATTGATTTTTCTATTTGATAGTTGCCTTGTATTTATTTAATTACAAAAACTTGTGTGAACTCGAGTTAAAGGTGTTATTTTTTTTAAGCATCATTGTTATACTTATGCATTATGAAGGTTATACATACACAATTTCACCATTATGTATATATAGTAATGTATATTAATATACCCTCCATTCCACCAATCTTATGCACACTCCATTTATGAAAAAAAAAATTTATTTTATTTTTATCCCCCCAACCATCATTTAAGACTTCAAATGTCATTATATTTTCACTTACAATCAACTACTTTATTAATAAATAAATCCATAATACTTCATAATACTCTTACTTTATCTTTTTTTTTTTTAAAAAACTGTCCCCAAAAGCATTAAGCATAAGACCGATGGATGGAGGGAGTATATTATTACTGTTTTAAGTTAAATATTTTTTTAAAATAGGTAATTGTCAACATGTGGTGTTGTCAATTTGGTTTCTCCCTATTGATGTTCTTACATCGATTTATAGATTAGATTTCGATTTTTGTTGGTTACAATTCTTTATCTTTTTTTCTTTTAGATTAGGTTTAGATTTCCTTTGGTCATAATTCTATATTTTTTTATTTTTCATTCTTTTAGTGCAATCATAAATCAAGTTGCGTAACCGCTATCACACTTATTGTTGGAACCACGATTATTCATAATTTAATTTTAGACGCATTTTATGTATAATATTTACTAAATTCACATCCTATTATTTGATAATTCAATTTACATACATAAAGTTTTTCTTATGAAATGAGATCGATAGTATTTTGAATATTATGATGTAACTATATTAATTAAATGAGTTCTAATGTAATAAAATTAATTTCTTAAGTGTTTATATATTTATGATTTAAAAAATATATTTTAAATTCTTTTATTTATTTTTTTTATTAATTTGGGCCTCCTAACTAAATTCTTCGACTCCGTCACTTATAATAATACATGTGCATAATATTGAACTAAAAAAAAAATCATGGGGTTCACAGGAGTCCTACTTTTACTTAATGGCAAAGTATTGTGTATTGTGAAAATGTACATGTATTATGACAAAGTATTTTCATGATTGAGATAATTTCATCTATGCTTATTTGAGTCGAAGCTTTTCTTATGTGAAATTGTCAAAATCGATTAATTAATAAAAGAATATAGGTAAAATCTTGTAATATACATTAATTATATATGAAACAAAACAATATTTATAATTTTATAAACTCGATCATATAAAACTTGTTCATATTATATATAAAACTAATATTATTTCACTTATAAATTAATATCACTACTCTTATAAATTAATTTCATGATATGAACAAGTTTCACAGTAAATTCACCCTAATTTTTTTCCTGAAAAATAATACTAGTTGATAAGTTCCAAATTTTTCCAATCTACTAAACTGTAGTTTAGTTTAGTAGACATTAATTATACGATGTAGCCTTTTGTTGTTGACTACTGAAAATATCAACTCTTGAAAGATTGATACAGTGTTGTATTAAATGATGTATCATGGGGATTATTAATAAGGGTTAATTGCAGCAAATTATGGAGTTTGAAATCACACCATGCATGATTTGGGAATTGTACGGATCATTCCTATGATTTATTAAATAAAGCAATATCTTTTTAAAGAAATAAAATAATAGTTTTAGCTATTTTTTCATATTTTTCGTTGTGTTCTTTTACTATAGTTTTAGACTTCAATATTTAAAATAAAAAAAGATACATACTTTTTTTAAAAATGAAAATGTTTTGATTTATTTGATGAACCGCAGTACAATTTACAAAGTATGCCATTTTTAAAATGATTAGATCTAGTGTGAAAATTTTCATATATGAAAATTTATAAAATTGCTCTAAATCAATCATCTACACCCTAGACACTAAATAATGAACCCTAAATTATGATCTATTCGGGCCGGGTGAACCATGAACCACTTGGGCCGAGTGAACCATGAACCACACAATTTTATCGTATCTTCACCAATTACAGAATTTGATTGTAAATTAAAGTTTTTTCATGTATGGAGATTTTCATACTTGATTTTTTCTTTTAAAATTAAGAGGGAGGTTCATGCAATTAATTTATTGATACATTCATCCTTCGGTTCCATATTTATATATCGTTCTACATATGGACAATAACGCACCCAAGAGATCCAATTGTACCAGATCCAGTTGACCGTTAGCATTTATCAAGTGCTTAAATAAGGCTATTGTAGGCATTTAATTTAAAATTACGTGATATACATTGTCCTATAAGATACTCCATCCGTCCCAAATATATAGGCTTGTTTGACTTTTCACACAGATTAAAAAATTGTATTGAAAAAGTAAATTAAACAAGCAAAATTTCTATCATATGATCCCTATTTAATGATAATTATAGTTTTCAACATAATTAATGCACATGGTTATATTGATAAATTAATTAAAAAAAGTTATTTTATATGGAAACAAGCCTATATATTGGGACATCCATAAAAAAAATAAGCTATATATATTTGGGACAGAGGAGTATATAAGAGGTGACCTTTTTTTTTTTTTTTTTTTTTGTAATGGAGGGATAATTTTGATTATTAGCGAGTCTTCAATGCACCAAAGTTCACCATGCATTGTATAGTGTATTTTAAAATTTTACAATTTGTTATATTAAAATTTTCGATTTGTCATGTTGAAATATGCAATTTGTGTTCGTAAAATATAATTGCACATTTTAGTGTAACAAGTCGCAATTCTAAAATACACTATGAAGTGCATGGTACACCTGGTGCATACAAGATTTAGCCTTTGATTAATAGTAGTAATCTCTTATGTACTTTTTCAGAGGTATTCATTGGAAGATTCGAAGAGGTTTCTAAGGCATTTCTGCATTATCGTCTTTTAATATATATTTGAATACTAATCAATTTTTAATTTTTTAATATTTTATTAATTTTTTATACAAAATTTTTTTTCTTTTTTTTAAAGGCTTTTTTTCCCTTGTGTATTGAAGATTTGAAACAAAATCCTAACTATTGCATTTGATTTTTCAGATTTGTTGAAGGAATCAAAAGCATACATATTTTAGTAATATTTCAATCTCCCTTTTACATTTGATATATTTATTGTGTAATTTATAATAATTTAGCCTAGATAAATTGTCGCAAGTGAAATTCACATCGATCGATTCAATTCCCCATTATCTATTTGTCTAGATGAATTGTCGGCGGTTAAAATTGTTGGTCACCTATTTTAACTCTCCGAATTCTAACTCTTATATACAATAGGTGCACCATGTACTTTATAGTGTATTTTAGAACCATACGACTTATTATACTGAAATATGCAACTTGTTTACACTAAACCATGTAGCTTGTTTTCCATATTAATAGTTGCACGGTTAAGTGTAAACAAGCTGCATATTTCAGTGCGACAAGATGCATGGTCTAAAATACACTATGAAGTGCATGGTGCACATGAGACCCACTCTAAATTAAATCATTGTTATGCATTAATATTATCACTATTTAAAAAACAAATCGCTTTTTAAGCAATGACAATATTTATGCATAAAAATAATAGAGTTTATGCATATTAGTAATAATATACTCCCTCCGTCCTAAGAGGACTGCAACACTGAAAACAACACGCAAATCAAAGAGAAAAGTGAAAAGTGGGTTTGAGTATAATAAATAAGGGGTATTATGAGTAAAAGTGGAGTTGTTGACTTAAAATGAGTTGGACTAATAGATTTTGATTGATTTTTCTATTTGATAGTTGCCTTGTATTTATTTAATTACAAAAACTTGTGTGAACTCGAGTTAAAGGTGTTATTTTTTTTAAGCATCATTGTTATACTTATGCATTATGAAGGTTATACATACACAATTTCACCATTATGTATATATAGTAATGTATATTAATATACCCCTCCGTCCACCAATCTTATGCACACTCCATTTATGAAAAAATTTATTTTATTTTTATCCCCCAACCATCATTTAAGACTTCAAATGTCATTATATTTTCACTTACAATCAACTACTTTATTAATAAATAAATCCCGCAATACTTCATAATACTCTTACTTTATCTATTTTTTTTTTTAAACCTGTCCCAAAAGCATTAAGCATAAGACCGATGGATGGAGGGAGTATATTATTACTGTTTTAAGTTAAATATTTTTTTAAAATAGGTAATTGTCAACATGTGGTGTTGTCAATTTGGTTTCTCCCTATTGATGTTCTTCTGTCAGTTATAGATTAGATTTCGATTTTTGTTGGTTACAATTCTTTATCTTTTTTCTTTTAGATTAGGTTTAGATTTCCTTTGGTCATAATTCTATATTTTTTTATTTTTCATTCTTTTAGTGCAATCATAAATCAAGTTGCGACCGCTATCACACTTATTGTTGGAACCACGATTATTCATAATTTAATTTTAGACGCATTTTATGTATAATATTTACTAAATTCACATCCTATTATTTGATAATTCAATTTACATACATAAAGTTTTTCTTATGAAATGAGATCGATAGTATTTTGAATATTATGATGTAACTATATTAATTAAATGAGTTCTAATGTAATAAAATTAATTTCTTAAGTGTTTATATATTTATGATTTAAAAAATATATTTTAAATTCTTTTATTTATTTTTATTAATTTGGGCCTCCTAACTAAATTCTTCGACTCCGTCACTTATAATAATACATGTGCATAATATTGAACTAAAAAAAATCGCGGGGGTTCACAGGAGTCCTACTTTTACTTAATGGCAAAGTATTGTGTATTGTGAAAATGTACATGTATTATGACAAAGTATTTTCATGATTGAGATAATTTCATCTATGCTTATTTGAGTCGAAGCTTTTCTTATGTGAAATTGTCAAAATCGATTAATTAATAAAAGAATATAGGTAAAATCTTGTAATATACATTAATTATATATGAAACAAAACAGTATTTATAATTTTATAAACTCGATCATATAAAACTTGTTCATATTATATATAAAACTAATATTATTTCACTTATAAATTAATATCACTACTCTTATAAATTAATTTCATGATATGAACAAGTTTCACAGTAAATTCACCCTAATTTTTTTCCTGAAAAATAATACTAGTTGATAAGTTCCAAATTTTCCAATCTACTAAACTGTAGTTTAGTTTAGTAGACATTAATTATACGATGTAGCCTTTGTTGTTGACTACTGAAAATATCAACTCTTGAAAGATTGATACAGTGTTGTATTAAATGATGTATCATGGGGATTATTAATAAGGGTTAATTGCAGCAAATTATGGAGTTTGAAATCACACCATGCATGATTTGGGAATTGTACGGATCATTCCTATGATTTATTAAATAAAGCAATATCTTTTTAAAGAAATAAAATAATAGTTTTAGCTATTTTTTCATATTTTTCGTTGTGTTCTTTTACTATAGTTTTAGACTTCAATATTTAAAATAAAAAAAGATACATACTTTTTTTAAAAATGAAAATGTTTTGATTTATTTGATGAACCGCAGTACAATTTACAAAGTATGCCATTTTTAAAATGATTAGATCTAGTGTGAAAATTTTCATATATGAAAATTTATAAAATTGCTCTAAATCAATCATCTACACCCTAGACACTAAATAATGAACCCTAAATTATGATCTATTCGGGCCGGGTGAACCATGAACCACTTGGGCCGAGTGAACCATGAACCACACAATTTTATCGTATCTTCACCAATTACAGAATTTGATTGTAAATTAAAGTTTTTTCATGTATGGAGATTTTCATACTTGATTTTTTCTTTTAAAATTAAGAGGGAGGTTCATGCAATTAATTTATTGATACATTCATCCTTCGGTTCCATATTTATATATCGTTCTACATATGGACAATAACGCACCCAAGAGATCCAATTGTACCAGATCCAGTTGACCGTTAGCATTTATCAAGTGCTTAAATAAGTCTATTGTAGGCATTTAATTTAAAATTACGTGATATACATTGTCCTATAAGATACTCCATCTGTCCCAAATATATAGGCTTGTTTGACTTTTCACTCAGATTAAAAAATCGTATTGAAAAAGTAAATTAAACAAGCAAAATTTCTATCATATGATCCCTATTTAATGATAATTATAGTTTTCAACATAATTAATGCACATGGTTATATTGATAAATTAATTAAAAAAAGTTATTTTATATGGAAACAAGCCTATATATTGGGACATCCATAAAAGAAAAATAAGCCTATATATTTGGGACAGAGGGAGTATATAAGAGGTGACCTTTTTTCTTTTTCTTTTTTTGTAATGGAGGGATAATTTTGATTATTAGCGAGTCTTCAATGCACCAAGTTCACCATGCATTGTATAGTGTATTTTAAAATTTTACAATTTGTTATATTAAAATTTTCGATTTGTCATGTTGAAATATGCAATTTGTGTTCGTAAAATATAATTGCACATTTTAGTGTAACAAGTCGCAATTCTAAAATACACTATGAAGTGCATGATACACCTGGTGCATACAAGATTTAGCCTTTGATTAATAGTAGTAATCTCTTATGTACTTTTTCAGAGGTATTCATTGGAAGATTCGAAGAGGTTTCTAAGGCATTTCCTGCATTATCGTCTTTAATATATATTTGAATACTAATCAATTTTTAATTTTTTTTAATATTTTATTAATTTTTATACAAAATTTTGCTTCTTTTTTTTAAAGGCTTTTTTTTCCCTTCAGGTATTGAAGATTTGAAAAAAAATCCTAACTATTGCATTTGATTTTTCAGATTTGTTGAAGGAATCAAAAGCATACATATTTTAGTAATATTTCAATCTCCCTTTTACATTTGATATATTTGTTGTGTAATTTATAATAATTTAGCCTAGATAAATTGTCGCAAGTGAAATTCACATCGATCGATTCAATTCCCATTATCTATTTGTCTAGATGAATTGTCGGCGGTTAAAATTGTTGGTCACCTATTTTAACTCTCCGAATTCTAACTCTTATATACAATAGGTGCACCATGTACTTTATAGTGTATTTTAGAACCATACGACTTATTATACTGAAATATGCAACTTGTTTACACTAAACCATGTAGCTTGTTTTCCATATTAATAGTTGCACGGTTAAGTGTAAACAAGCTGCATATTTCAGTGCGACAAGATGCATGGTCTAAAATACACTATGAAGTGCATGGTGCACATGAGACCCACTCTAAATTAAATCATTGTTATGCATTAATATTATCACTATTTAAAAAACAAATCGCTTTTTAAGCAATGACAATATTTATGCATAAAAATAATAGAGTTTATGCATATTAGTAATAATATACTCCCTCCGTCCTAAGAGGACTGCAACACTGAAAACAACACGCAAATCAAAGAGAAAAGTGAAAAGTGGGTTTGAGTATAATAAATAAGGGGTATTATGAGTAAAAGTGGAGTTGTTGACTTAAAATGAGTTGGACTAATAGATTTTGATTGATTTTTCTATTTGATAGTTGCCTTGTATTTATTTAATTACAAAAACTTGTGTGAACTCGAGTTAAAGGTGTTATTTTTTTTAAGCATCATTGTTATACTTATGCATTATGAAGGTTATACATACACAATTTCACCATTATGTATATATAGTAATGTATATTAATATACCCCTCCGTCCACCAATCTTATGCACACTCCATTTATGAAAAAATTTATTTTATTTTTATCCCCCAACCATCATTTAAGACTTCAAATGTCATTATATTTTCACTTACAATCAACTACTTTATTAATAAATAAATCCCGCAATACTTCATAATACTCTTACTTTATCTATTTTTTTTTTTAAACCTGTCCCAAAAGCATTAAGCATAAGACCGATGGATGGAGGGAGTATATTATTACTGTTTTAAGTTAAATATTTTTTTAAAATAGGTAATTGTCAACATGTGGTGTTGTCAATTTGGTTTCTCCCTATTGATGTTCTTCTGTCAGTTATAGATTAGATTTCGATTTTTGTTGGTTACAATTCTTTATCTTTTTTCTTTTAGATTAGGTTTAGATTTCCTTTGGTCATAATTCTATATTTTTTTATTTTTCATTCTTTTAGTGCAATCATAAATCAAGTTGCGACCGCTATCACACTTATTGTTGGAACCACGATTATTCATAATTTAATTTTAGACGCATTTTATGTATAATATTTACTAAATTCACATCCTATTATTTGATAATTCAATTTACATACATAAAGTTTTTCTTATGAAATGAGATCGATAGTATTTTGAATATTATGATGTAACTATATTAATTAAATGAGTTCTAATGTAATAAAATTAATTTCTTAAGTGTTTATATATTTATGATTTAAAAAATATATTTTAAATTCTTTTATTTATTTTTATTAATTTGGGCCTCCTAACTAAATTCTTCGACTCCGTCACTTATAATAATACATGTGCATAATATTGAACTAAAAAAAATCGCCGGGGGTTCACAGGAGTCCTACTTTTACTTAATGGCAAAGTATTGTGTATTGTGAAAATGTACATGTATTATGACAAAGTATTTTCATGATTGAGATAATTTCATCTATGCTTATTTGAGTCGAAGCTTTTCTTATGTGAAATTGTCAAAATCGATTAATTAATAAAAGAATATAGGTAAAATCTTGTAATATACATTAATTATATATGAAACAAAACAATATTTATAATTTTATAAACTCGATCATATAAAACTTGTTCATATTATATATAAAACTAATATTATTTCACTTATAAATTAATATCACTACTCTTATAAATTAATTTCATGATATGAACAAGTTTCACAGTAAATTCACCCTAATTTTTTTCCTGAAAAATAATACTAGTTGATAAGTTCCAAATTTTCCAATCTACTAAACTGTAGTTTAGTTTAGTAGACATTAATTATACGATGTAGCCTTTGTTGTTGACTACTGAAAATATCAACTCTTGAAAGATTGATACAGTGTTGTATTAAATGATGTATCATGGGGATTATTAATAAGGGTTAATTGCAGCAAATTATGGAGTTTGAAATCACACCATGCATGATTTGGGAATTGTACGGATCATTCCTATGATTTATTAAATAAAGCAATATCTTTTTAAAGAAATAAAATAATAGTTTTAGCTATTTTTTCATATTTTTCGTTGTGTTCTTTTACTATAGTTTTAGACTTCAATATTTAAAATAAAAAAAGATACATACTTTTTTTAAAAATGAAAAAGTTTTGATTTATTTGATGAACCGCAGTACAATTTACAAAGTATGCCATTTTTAAAATGATTAGGTCTAGTGTGAAAATTTTCATATATGAAAATTTATAAAATTGCTTCTAAATCAATCATCTACACCCTAGACACTAAATAATGAACCCTAAATTATAATCTATTCGGGTAGGGTGAACCATGAACCACTTTGGTAGAAAGTGAACCATGAACCACACAATTTTATCGATCTTCACCAATTCTGTAATTTGATTGTAAATTAAAGTTTTTTCATGTATGGAGATTTTTATACTTGATTTTTTCTTTTAAAATTAAGAGGGAGGTTCATGCAATTAATTTATTGATACATTCATCCTTCGGTTCCATATTTATATATCGTTCTACATATGGACAATAACGCACCCAAGAGATCCAATTGTACCAGATCCAGTTGACCGTTAGCATTTATCAAGTGCTTAAATAAGTCTATTGTAGGCATTTAATTTAAAATTACGTGATATACATTGTCCTATAAGATACTCCATCTGTCCCAAATATATAGACTTGTTTGACTTTTCACTCAGATTAAAAAATCGTATTGAAAAAGTAAATTAAACAAGCAAAATTTCTATCATATGATCCCTATTTAATGATAATTATAGTTTTCAACATAATTAATGCACATGGTTATATTGATAAATTAATTAAAAAAAGTTATTTTATATGGAAACAAGCCTATATATTGGGGACATCCATAAAAAGAAAAATAAAGTTCTATATATTTGGGACAGAGGGAGTATATAAGAGGTGACCTTTTTTCTTTTTCTTTTTTTGTAATGGAGGGATAATTTTGATTATTAGCGAGTCTTCAATGCACCAAGTTCACCATGCATTGTATAGTGTATTTTAAAATTTTACAATTTGTTATATTAAAATTTTCGATTTGTCATGTTGAAATATGCAATTTGTGTTCGTAAAATATAATTGCACATTTTAGTGTAACAAGTCGCAATTCTAAAATACACTATTTATAAGTATTGATACACCCGAATGCATACATACAAGATTTAGCCTTTGATTAATAGTAGTAATCTCTTATGTACTTTTTCAGAGGTATTCATTGGAAGATTCGAAGAGGTTTCTAAGGCATTTCCTGCATTATCGTCTTTAATATATATTTGAATACTAATCAATTTTTAATTTTTTTTAATATTTTATTAATTTTTATACAAAATTTTGCTTCTTTTTTTTAAAGGCTTTTTTTTCCCTTCAGGTATTGAAGATTTGAAAAAAAATCCTAACTATTGCATTTGATTTTTCAGATTTGTTGAAGGAATCAAAAGCATACATATTTTAGTAATATTTCAATCTCCCTTTTACATTTGATATATTTGTTGTGTAATTTATAATAATTTAGCCTAGATAAATTGTTGCAAGTGAAATTCACATCGATCGATTCAGTTCCCATTATCTATTTGTCTAGATGAATTGTCGGCGGTTAAAATTGTTGGTCACCTATTTTAACTCTCTGAATGCTAACTCTTATATGCAATAGGTGTATCATGTACTTTATAATGTATTTTAGAATTATATGACTTATTATACTGAAATATGCAACTTGTTTACACTAAACCATGTAGCTTGTTTTCCATATTAATAGTTGCACGGTTAAGTGTAAACAAGTTGCATATTTCAATGCGACAAGATGCATGATCTAAAATCTATTTTATGAAGTCTTGCGGTGCACATGAGACCCACTCTAAATTAAATCATTGTTATGCATTAATATTATCACTATTTAAAAAACAAATCGCTTTTTAAGCAATGACAATATTTATGCATAATTAGTAAAGTTTATATATTAGTAATAATATAAGAGGATTCTAAGTGTAATAATCGAAAACGACACGCAAATCAAAGAGAAAAGTGAAAAGTGGGTTTGAGTATAATAAAGAAGGGGTATTATGAGTAAAAGTGGAGTTGTTGACTTAAAATGAGTTTGAGTTGAAATAAAGAAGATATTTGAGTGGCAATTTTGAAAATAAAGTTATGTTGTGAGGGTGTTAGTATTGTGTGTTATTTTTATTTTGAGAGTGTTGCAGTAATATTAAAACGTTCAAATAAAATAAGTGTTGCAGTAATTACGGGACGAAGAGAGTATATAGATAACGGTATTATTAAAAAATAAATAAAAAAATAGAGCCAAGTGTAAACCCATGTCCACCCACAAGTTTTTCTCTTCTTTGAGACGCTAGAGAAATTTGACTTTCATTTTATAGTTATGCAACTTAAGGCAAGAGGAAAATGGAACCAAATCCGGGCCCAGTTGCTACTTGCTAGAAATTTAATTTATAGTTTCAAAAGTCAAAAGTTGCTTCTTCATTTGACACGCTTTTTCGTACGCCTCTTAACTAATATGCGTGTTTGATTTGATTTTTCATTTGCTTGCCTGTGTCCACGGGAACAAATCCTGGCTTTTCAACATTAGTTTACTTTAATCACAAAATTAAACTTAAGAGATTAACGGAATATTCCGTGAGATTAAATTATTAATTTGATTTATATATATATATATATATACATATATATATATATTTTTTTTTTAAAATCATACAACTATGAGTTCTCTGTTCTCATACCCATTTTAAGTTGGGGTTTTGAGGTGGTCTCGTCGGATGCTTGTCCTAATTTAACTTAAAAGTATCAAATGTTCATACCCTTTTCCTATACATATTTTGGTCAACTTCCAAATCATTTCGACTTTACATTTGATCAACAATTTAAATAAACTAGAATTAATAAGTACAAATTTAATTGAGTTCAGTATTAAATTTCTTATGAAGATTGTTTCAGCATAAATTACTCGTATTTCTACTGAAGTTTAGTTTAATATCAAAAAGCATAGCAACACTTGTTCAGTGGAAATTACTAATATTGTCATTTAAAAACAAAGTAAACATTATTCACTGAAAAAACTAATATTGTTCATTGAAAACAACGTACTGTTCAGAGCAAAACAAGAGAATCGAAATGAATAATACCAGTATACGCGAGGTAGCCTTACGAGTCGAGCTCGTCACAAGCCCATCTTGACCAATATTGGACATGCCGTACAACAAACTCAAGAAAATGGTCACTTTTGTTGGGATGAACATAAATGTATTTCAACCAGTTTGTCCGTACCAAATGCTTGGATTCAATCGACTCAACAAGACAGTTCAACATTGCTCAATTAAAGAGAAGGGGGGATGTATTAGATAGAGAGAGTGTGTAAATTTAAGCAAAGAATTATAGTACAATTAATATATTTCCTAGTCAAACTCAAGCAAGATTAATCTTGGAAATAATGACAAAAACTACCGAAAGTAAAAAATATCCGGTCGGGAATTTTTGTATTATAGTACAATATAGTATAACATATGTAAAGGACATGAATAAGAATAACAAGAACAATGGAAAGATCACAACAGTTTGTTACTTACACTTCTTAGTTCTTACTTACGTGTTGTTTATTTAATAAGATGTATGATAGAAGATCGACATTATACTATCATGTAAAGTATTTTTCTCTTCCAAAATATTTTGAACCTTGAGATTCCACTTTGTGTATTTTTCCTTTTCTTTTTTGAACAAAGCATCATATTTAGATATTACATTGCATGGATGAACGAAAAATGTGTTACAAGAAATTAATCAATATATGATCAATTAGTCGAATCTTTGAAAACCTTCAAATAAGAGTAGGGTAGACGAGATATAATAAACTATGATTTAGAACATATTATGCCATGTGTACTCTTCTCTTCGTGAACAAGAGGCCTCCTCTGAATCTGAGTTCACGTGAAATCTATTTCTCGAGTGACACTATTGTGCCTATGCACTATCATTGTTATGTATATAAAATGTCATTGTTTAAAAAATACTTGCATTTTAGATAGTTACACTTCGCATGCATAATAGTGATAACGTGATAATGTGTATATATAATTGCGTTTGGATCATGGAAGCTAGCACGCCTTTTTTGAGATCATTTCAATGATAATCTGTGCAAACGAAAGAGACTTTTCAACTGAAATGTAACACTTCGAATAGTGCTCACTGCTCGGTTTTATACTTTGAAGTTTGAAGGGGGGCTCACCCTGAGGTTCAAATGGGTCCCCAAAATTACTCTAAAGTACAACGTGCAAAAATTGCGTTGCACTTTAGTATCTAGTTTGAACTAAAGTGCAAAATTTTTTTGCACATTGTACCTTAAAGTAATTTTCCCATAAATTTTATACCTTAGAGTAATTTTCCCAAGTTTGAACTATTTCTTCAGTTACTCGATTTTATAAGTGGGAAATAAGTATTTATTTCTGGATTTGGAAATATAAATTAAAAAACATAATTAAACTCTTAATTGTGCTATAACTTAAATAAATCTACCAATTCCAGTTTGTTGAATAGAAAACTTGTAAAAATGCTGCACTATCAAAAAATGTTTGCAAGTTGGTAAAGATATAGAGAAGGGAATGAGTGCGAGTAAAAGACAATGGTACTATACTTGCTGAAATCAATACAAGTTAAGAAATAATATCAACCAATCATCATTAATTAACATTTGATATATATTAAATGCAATAGAATATTAGATGAAACACCTATGCGGATTCAAGAATCTCTAACATGACAAGTGACAACTCTCACGAATTCAAGACACTCATGTAACTATCAATTTTTCGACATTTTAGTCTGGTAACCAGTTGTATGAGGCAAAATTTCATGTTGACGTATCAAGCTCTGCCACGTGGACAAATCAAGCCCCGCAACGTCAGCTTCAAACCAAATATTTTACCTCCTATAACCGGTTACTCGACTAAAATGTCAAACAATTGACAATTATCAGCCTATTTTCAATTTGTAAAAGTCAACATGACTAAACCGAATAGGGGTAACTTTAACGGCTAAAAGAATTATTTTCCCCACAAAAGTATTCCAGAAAGACCAATGCACGAAACCAAACCTAAAACGCGAAATATCGCTCGTTAATATTCAATATGTGCTTCAACTGCTCTTCCAAATACCTCAAATTAAATTTCATGGTATATACAAGTATAAATTTTCAAATCAGACCAAAACAAGGCAACTGGAAAGAATATTACCAAATATAAAGCAAGCCTCACGAGTCGAGCATTTGCTTATGCTATGAGCCCGTCACAAGTCCATCTCGAGCAGTATTGGTTACACGAAGAACAGCTTGAGCACTTAATGGAGAGAGCTTTGATTGGCAGAAATCATCCCAAGATAAACTGGGCTCTTCTGATACGATGGTGGAATCTTGGACATGAGACTTTTGGTATGCAGATTGCAACTCCAACAGCAGAGCACGAGCTGCATCCCGGGACTCAGGGAGGCGGTCACTGAGTTGGGATGCACCTATTTCAATCAGTTTGCCTATACCAAATGTTTTGATTCCATCGACACCCTGAAAAGGTCTCACATAGAGACTATTCAGATACCACAACTAGACAATTGAACATTGCTCGATTAAAGAGAAGGGAAGAGAGCAAATTTAAGCAAACTAGAATTGTTGTGACAGCACCACGGGAAATAAAAGACTCTACCAATAAGTTACAAAAGAAAACCCAGCACTCTTAGGGGGTGTTTCTTTATGGATTTCATTGGATTTGAAATCCGGTAGCTGGATTTTATGAATAGTAAAAGGTGTATCTGAATTTTATATGATTGGCAGTGTAGATTTACAGGAGTTGACAGGGTAGGATTATCAAAATATAGGTGATAAATGATTGATTGTCCATTGGAGATTGTGTGTATAGTAAGGATAAGAGTGTAAAGAGAGACAATGTTGAGTTGGGTAGACAATAATAATAATAGGGTAGTAATAATTAAAAAGTGGGAGATAGATGGTTGATGGTGTATTGGAAATTGTGTTTGGAAAAAAAGAAAAATAGGTGTATTATACAGCATAATATTTTACGACTTGAAATCCTATACCAAAATCCAGTTTGACAAATTCGATTGCTTTGCTTTTTAGAGAAAAAAAAAAGTAAAGAGAAGAAGGAAAACAAGTAAAGAAAGAGCAGATCGTGTTTAAGAGTTCTTACAAGTCGTTGCACACTTCGAGAAATACATATAGAGGCTTTAGCTCGAATCCGAGGATTCTTGTTCTTAACATAAGGTTGCAACTTGGGTAACAATAGATGCGGAGAAACCCAGCTAGTCAGGGCAATTAATGCACTTTCAGCTGCCTCGCATACGAATCTCTTATCTTGTGAAGATTTGAGAAGAAGTGTAACAAGCTAAACAAGGAATACAAGAAATTATAGTTGAAACATAAACATATATAGTAAATATTATTTGGAGATTAATAGCAGCAATAAGCTCCAAAAGAGAACATTACCAATGGATCCAACGAATCAATGATTTCGTCATTAAATGACTTGAAAAGGTCAGCAGAGGTCATGATTGCAGTTTTACAAACAGCACTTCTTGGATTCTTTAACGATTTCACAGTCAGGGAGATCAAGTCATCCCTGGTAAAAGGGTAAACAATTCATAAGATACTAAAGTCGCCAAATGCAGCTGAAACAATAGATCACATTTTTTCGATCAAAAGAAATGTATATAATCTGATTCTTACAACATGCTAACAATTGCTTCCTTGTGAAATATCGACAATCTACGAACATTGTTGAGTGCATCACACACAGAAATCCAGTCTTTGGAGCCCAGTCCCGATATGAGTGTCTGAAATTCACATCCATCTTAGGAATTGGGAGAAAAAGTACGTAAACCTTATGAAATATGAAACTGCATAGAGAATGTTCTCACCTTCAGGCAATCCTCCACATCTTCTACATCCTTCAAATCCTCAGAATCAGTGTACTCTATTTCTGAATTTGCCAACAGTGATTCAGAATTTTCTGTTTCAACTGCTGTAACGGGAGGAACAACAAGTGAGGTCATTCCTTTACTTTGCTTTTCATCAGTGTTTTCATTCATGCCTTCAACCTGAGGCTTTATGCAGTTCCCATTACTAAGGCTACCGTTCATCTTAGGAGACTCAGGTACTTTATTATCCCTGAGAGCTACCTCTGACATTTTGGAAACCTAAGAAAGAATGATAAGAACACAAAATAAGTAGATGAATTTTCTGATTTCTTAAAAAATTGTTTGATGATATGTCAATATGCAAGCAAGCCAAAGCGGAGATGAGATACTTTTACATTTAATTATACATGGTAGTATACAAGTTTAGGCAAAATGGCCGAAAAATGAAAAAATAACTTGTCATGCCACGAGCTAACCAATACATGGATCATTCAGAAATATGCACATGATGATATGGAAGCATCATCCACAAGTAAAACGAAGATCTACTACAACAGAGCTTATGAAGTAAACCGCTTTCTAAACTGGACATATTATCTGCAATAATTCTTTTCCAGAACTCACATGAAAAACAAAATGTCTAAAATATTTTGGATTACCAAATAGTCAAATATGATAACACTGGAAGATCTCTTAGGACCATAATTTTGAGCTGCAATACTTAGACAAGTTCTTGACAAAAAGATGAATCAAAATTACATTCCTCAATTTCTTGGTCCATCTATCTCAACAATATCATGCTCACCACCAGAAAATGAGTAGGCACAACAGAATCTAATGTAAACTTATAAAGAACTGAAGCTGTTTCTTAAAAACTCAAGTGGCAGATAAAAGGGCACATGCATCATCTAGCAGTCTAAAATCATTCTGATATAAAAATCAAGTTTCAGGGAAGAAATTCAAACGACTCATTTTACAACATACTAATGTACTTCTAAGATTTCCAATAAATACACAAAATAAACCAACAACTAGGCAATACACCAGCTTCTTCCTAATGGTAACTAATCATCACTATTGTGATAATGCCAGCAAATGCACCAGATCAAGCAAGCTCAGGCAATGTAAGCATGACATTCAAGTGTAAGGCGCATTACCTCACTATTAACAACCTACAGAAAAAAATCCAGATTCTCACCCAGCTTTCTGTTACACCACAGAACAAACGGAAATTGTTCTATTAAATACACACAGATCAATAAAATCAGTAGATCACTCAAATTCGAACTTCAAAACACACCCAACCCCACTTAATTATTTTTCCTAAAAAAAAAGTAAAAAAGTATAAACTAAAGCAAGCTAACCAAATTATCAATTCAAAATGCTGGCATCAGCAAACCACCAATTTCTAATTACTATCTAGCACTGAAGATTTCAAACATAAAAAACCCAACGAAATAGAATACGAGTAAAAAATGCATTGAGATCTCACTTATTTACTACGATTAACCTCAAACCTTCACTCTCAATCTATTCGTAAGCAGATCCATAGCGGTATGCCATGAAATTTCACTTATTAAAACTTCACAAGCGTAGAACTCGGAGAATTAGCACGAGAAACGTGAATTGAAAATGAGCGCCGCGACGGTGGGAAAATGGTGAAGAAATTAATTGCAGACCTTGTGAATGTAGAAATGCGTCAATCAGAGCAATACTCTCTCACTATCACTCACTCTCTCTCTATATATATATATATATATCTCCAAGTGTGTATATATTTGTGTGAGTAAAACTCTGAAACGAGAGGATTTATACTTTTAATTTTGGTAACCGGCCAAGGAGGGGCGGGTAGAAAGAGACGGCTAGTTTTGCTGCCCGAACCTAGGGCGGGTAAATATTAGCACGTGACCGCCCATCAGATATTAGAATGCCGCAAAATTGCCCCTAAATTTTCTCCCCGTCAGATACTAGAATGCCGCAATTGCCCCTAAATTTTCTCCCCGTGCTCAAATTTGCCACCATTGTGACAGGGTTTATATAGTAATTCAAAATCATTTATAAAAATAAAGTAGAACTCATTCCTACCTAAATTTAATTGATATATTCTTAAAAAAATTCTTCTCGAATTAGATTGAACATTTACTAATTACGCGAGGTTTAATAAGAGAGTTGTTTGTTAGTATAAATTATTTTTTGATGAAGGTTAAATGGTAAAATAATAACATTAGTGTAAATAAAATAGAATAAAATTGACTTTAGTGTGAAAAAAATAATGACATTGTGTATAATTTTTTTAGATATTTTGAGAGTAAAGTTTAAAGTGATGTAGTTGCTATATTTCATTTTTAAAAATTGTGCGAACAAAATTAAATTTGAAACAAAGGGAGTAATAAAGTAATTTTATATATTTAAATTATATCGTTCAAAAATTTCAATAGTACACCATCTGCCATTACTGTTTTCACACAAGAATCAATATTATATTCTTTTATTTACACCATATGTCATTACTTTATCATTGAACTTCCATAAAAAAAAACAATTTTATCCACTAGACTACTATGATATTGATAAATAATTCAAATTAAACTTCGTGCAAAAAGTAAATGTTCAAATAGATTCGGGACAAAGGGAATGCACTCTAAGTTTCATAATGACTTGCACTTTTTTTCTTTTTAATTCCGACGTATCAAAATAATTTGCACATTTAAAAAATATAAGAGATACATTTGCGTGAGACGGTCTCACGGTGAGACAAAGTACAATATGGTAAATAATGTTTTAACATTTTAAAATGGGTGGGTATTAATTTGAATTAATTTATACACCGTGTTGTGTATCAAACCGTCTGATATGAGGTTTTTGTCAAAATTAAAAAGTCATTTATAAAATATTTTTATGTGTACAAATTTACATAGAACGCAAAGAGTATATTTTGGAACGGATTCTTCGATGCTATTTTTATCCATCCCAAATATTGGTTACCCGAAATTTGAACCCGAACTCGAAAAATTCCGAACTGATCGTACATCCCTATTTTTACATGGCTAAAATTAGTACTCCCTACGTCCACAAAAAATGTGTTCATTTTGTTTTGACATGTTATATGGAAAGGTAAATTAAGTACGTTTATGAACACAATTTTTTTATCTTCATCGTCCAACGATTACTTAATTACTGAAGTTATAATTATAGTTTACTCACAATCAATTTTATTATTTATAAATGGACTTAATTTACTTTTTCGTATAACATGTCAAAATGAAATGAACACGTTTTTAGTGGACGGAGGGAGTAATTAGTACATTATAGTTTTGATATATACTGTGAAACAAACCAAAGTTACAATGCATTTTTCATCATATTTTCACTTGGTAGCTTTAGTTGATATCAAACTCTTAATTTTGTCTTGCTCGACACTTATATTTTCATTTTATCACCTACTCCTCGTGGCATTTAAAAATGAGATGACCGACTTGCCTTTAAATAAATTGTAGTATAACTCCAAATTCTTAAAACTCGTACCATATTTTATTTTATTGAACATATAAGATGCATTTTTTTAATCTATTTTATTATGTAGTTGGTGTTTGGAAATGCAGTAGAGACAAAGGCGAGAAAGTGTGAATTAATAAAGATGGGAGGTTGTTGCATTTATTAGCTTATGACCGACAATGCAGGTGCATGGGTGATGGTGTCGAGATATATATTTTATAACCTACATGGTAGCAAATTGCTTCTTGATTTCTAACAAAAAAATTAAATAAATTAAATTTAGAATACTTTCTTGTCCCAAATATATAGGCTTGTTTGACTTTTCACACAGATTAAGAAATTATATTGAAAAAATAAATTAAACAAGCAAAATTTTTATTATATCCCTATTTAATGATTGTTATAGTTTTCAACATAATTAATGCATAAGGTTATATTAGTAAATTGATTAGAAAAAATTACTTTATGTAGAATCAAGTCTATATATTTGGGACATCCATAAAAGGAAAACAAGCATATATAAGTGGGATGGAAGGAGTAACACAGTAACGCTTGTATGCACCAAATTAGCGGTACATAAATAATACTCCTTCCGTCTCACAAAACTTTGCACACTTATCTTTTTGATCGTATTTTAACGAACTAATTATTTGTTACTTCCTCCGTCCCATTGTATTTGTCTCACTTCTTTTAGTTGAATTGTTTAAAGAATAATATTAGAATAATAGTTAGTGAGCCTTTATAGTATTTTATGGATGAAAAGTGAGAGGTATTTGGGATAGTTTGAATGAAAAGCGAGGAGAATAATATTAAAATAATAGTTAGTGCAGTGTTACTTTTTCTTTATGTGGATTGGAATAATTATAGTGGGACGTTCATAAAAGGAAACTGGGACAAATACAATGGGACGGAGGGAGTAATATTTGTCGCGAGTCGTTTTCGTTGATGAATATTATGTGGCTAATTTAATTACGACTCGCAAACAAAAACATATACGTGTAAAATAAACAGTAAATAAGATGGATTTGTTGACCCAGTTCGTCAATAAAAGACTACTCTGGGGGCATACCAAGCCAGGATGTAGTACTGAGAGCCTTACACGTACAGTTCTTGATACATCTTATGAAGATGAATCCATGCAGGTTATCGAATGAGTTCCAGGGTTTTTCATATATGTGGATGAACACTCTAATTTTTCTATTCCTCACCTCTCAGGGAATTTTTTTTAGGCTATTTCTCTGGGATTCTTTTTTTTATCCACCAACCCTTTTTTCCCTCTTTTTACTTCCATTTATCATACTTTGTCAAGCATGAGCTGGATTGGTAAAGCATGTGCTGGATTCTTTGGACCATGCAAGAACTCCGGTGGTGTTGCCACGTTTCTGACTTCATCTTCTAGATTGATCTTTGTATAAACGTCGTCTGTAGGACGCTCTTTTAATCGTCAGAATTAATCTTTTGTTCGGTTGGACTTTCTGTTCGTCGCCTTTAAGATGTCGGTTTTTCAGGAGATTTGAGTTCGAACATACTGACCTGGTTTCGTTTGTTCGGTAGGCTGGCCGAGCAACTCTGATCGGTTGGCGAACAAAAAGTAACTCGCCCACCGGGCACGATTATTATATTCAAACATTACACGTGTCGCTCTTTGATGTTCGATTAATCCTGATTTATTATATCGAACACAACAATATTTAAGGTGGAGTATGTTAGTTTTACCCCTTCTCTACCATACAATTGATTCAAAATTACTTTATCATTTAAAATACTAATAAAAAAATCGTTCACTAAAATACGAATTAGACAATAACTGTGTAAAGTCTTTCGGAACACTGAGAGTATTGTTTAATAAATACAAGAAACATTGTTCGATTCAATCATGATCAGTTCAATTTCTTTGTCAATACGTTCTCGATTGTGTATACATGCAAGACTCGTCAGTCCTCTGTAATTGAATTACTATATTTTATTTAACTTGTAAATTATTAATTGTACAAAAAAATTTATTATATATATATCCTACAATTATGTTTGAATATGCGATTTTTCATCCCTTGTCTTTAATGTGTGAAAGAGACTTGCTATCATCAGACCAGAGATTGTACCGGTAATTAGACATCATCAGACCAGAGATTGTATCATAAAATGTGTAATTTTATAGTCCGTATACCATTATTGCTCATTTTCTTATCAATTCATCAGAACAAAGATTGTATCACTAATTGATGTGTGTTCATTTGACCATATCCATCATTGCTCATTTTTTTTTATCAAGTTTGAGGGGTTATGATTTATTTTTTATATAAATAACTCTCTCATTCATTCTATCTTGTACCATACGAAATAATAAATTTTATAATTTAATAGTGCCTAGAGACATAGTCATCTTTCACGAGTTGAGTTAACAAAATTGTTTTCACAAAATAATATTAGTTGTGCATCAAAAAAACTTAAAGAATGTTTTTCAATACAACCGAAAAAGTCCGTAACACTTTTTTTAAGGTTGTCCTCCTCACAGTTTGAACTTCTAAGAATTGTTTATAATTTGTTAAGACATGTTTTCAATTTTTTTTTTATCGGATAAATGGTGACTCGAACTTATGACTTCACGTCGTAGGTAGTGGTGCTCTAATGAGTTGAGCTATTCCACTTTGCCATTTTCAAAACCAATTGAAAAGGGTAAAAGTTCTTTTTGAGAAGATGGTGTTACCCAATTTCTTTAAAAAAAAAACACTTCTTGAGTTTTAGTAGAGATTCAATGTCTGTTTGCAAACTCAACAAAGTTGAGTAGAAATTGTTAAACTCATTTTTTTTTAAAAAAAAAAATGTGCTTCTACCCTTTCACTTGGGTTTTTAAATGGAAATACCTACTTCATCACTATATCACTTTATCATATAAAATATTAATAAACAATTCTTTCTACCCCAACATTTTATCATTTTATCACATAAAATACTAATAAATAATTTTTTCTTAAACTCCGAGCACACAGTAATCAAGTAGTCAAGGTTGGGACGGAGGGAGTAATATTTTTTATATATAATAGTAATAATAATTTTTGTGTGTAATAATAATAATTTTTGGACAAAAACTTGTATAGACTTGGTTCATGCTATGAACCTTATTTTTAATTCATGACATTTAATCCTACCTTAAGAAGGTGTATGATAAATGAGGAGTAGGACTATCATACCTAGGGGTGGAAAATTTATCAAAAATACCAATATACCGGCTTACCGTAGGAAATATACCGAATTTATTGGAATTTTCGGTCTACCGAAATTTTCGGTACGGTAACGGTATAAATTTTCAAAAGTCCTGGTATACCGAAATATTTTTCGGTATACAGGTATACCGATACATTGGATATATACCGTACTATATTTAGAAAAATATATAATATATTTTATTTTTTTATTTAATTAATACATTGGATATATACCGTACATTGAAAATTTATCATTTTATTTTGAATTGTCTTTGTGGGTTTCCTGATTCAAGCTGGAAATTGAAATTCGTAGAATTTTTTTGAGTGTTCCCATAGTTAAAAAATCAGTCTTTAAGAGAGATATACGTTGTTAAGAGATTATTATTCACAAAATATAGGTTTTTTAAATAAATAATCAAGGTATGAATGATATACCGGTATGTACCGAAAATTTCGGTACGGTACGATATACGGTATGTGATTTTAGCATACCGAAATTACAATATACCAAATTTCGATATACCGTAATTTTCGGTGCGGTACGGTATGAATTTTCACTTTCCGTAAATTACGGTATGATATACGGTATGACCGATACGGTACGGTATGTCACCCCTAATCATACCCCCACCTTAAAAATCTCTTTATCATTTCAAATATTAATAAACAACTAGCTCGTTAAAGCACGAGTCAAATAATAAATGGACAACCTAAAACATGATGGACGTAGGGGTAATAACTAGTATTTTTTTCGACTAAAAGAAGACTTATATTATTGGCACGCACGTGCAGGTCGAAATCGGAAGACCATCCACAAAGGAAGGTGGTTCATCCCAATTATTAGGGCTCTCAACCGCACGAGAAGCCCGAGCAAAAACATGAGCCATAGAATTGACACTCTTAACAAAATTAAAAGTTACATCAAGACAAGAACTAGATAGGTCCTTTATAGCAAAGACATAATCCCCAAAAGAAGAGTCTGACCTCTTATTCGAATTTAGTGCATCAACCACAACCTTGGAGTCTCCTTCCACAATTACTCCCTGAAAGTTCATCTCTTTAACCCACAATAAAGCCCATCGCCTCCCCAAGTTCAACGTCAAAATACCCGTCTTTCACTATAGTTCGTCCAGCCACAAAAGTCCCTAGTTCATTGCACAATACCATGCCTATACCAGTCTAATAAGTTTCAAGAAAGAAAGCAGCATCAACATTAAGTTTCAGCTTACCCCAGGCCAGACAGCACCCGATCAGGCCGAGCCTGGGTGGCTACAACACACTCCTGCAAATAGGACGTTGAAGTAGCAACCACCAAAGAAGCAGGTTTGCATGTACCCTCCCACAACATCGCGTTTCGTTCCTTCCAGATTTGCCACAAAACCACTGCAAAAAGTGGGTCCTCCTCATGCCCAAGCAAAGACAACACCATATCACGTATGGAGTCGACTTCATAAACAAGACCATCGACAACACCTCACAAACCACCAGCAACTCAACAATCCTTCACATATTGACAGTCAATGAAAGAATGCTAAGTCGTCGAGTTACACAACACACAAAGAGTATCAGCAACCACCTTCTTAGATAAGAGATTAACCTTATTAGGAAGGCAATCTCGACAAATTCTCCATACACAGTCTTTAACTTTCGGTGGTACCTTCACCTTCCAAACCCGTCGCCAATTCCCTTCCACCTCCATAGATCGATCAAAAGTCAATTCCGTCGCAAGTCTATACCCAGATTTAACTGAATATGAGCCATCTTTAGTGAAATGCCACACACTATGATCTATGCATCCTTGCGGAGAAATCAGAGTACGTAAAAGTTTGACTATATCTTCCACATAAAAAACTTGTTCAATTAGCTCCCTGTTCCACAATCGTCTTCCTGGAACCATTAATTCAGATACCTTGAGATCATTAAGTTCCACCAAGTGTGGCGTTTGAACATGAAAGTTGCGATCATAATTTAATCACGGATCTGTCCACACATAAATATTGGAACCATCTGCCACTTTCCACCGGAACCCCAAACGAAGAAGGTTTTGGGCCGCCATAATGCTAGACCAAGTACAGCTAGGATTTGATCCCAACTTAGCAGACAAAAAATCACTATTTCGAAAGTACGTCGCCTTAAGAACACGTATTTAAACACTTTATTTCAATTTAGCATTTGATTCCTTATTTAATCCAATAATAGAAATGCACCCAATTAATTATGTAAAAGTAAAAAAACGTGATTATAAACTTTTCTAGCAAACTCCCATACATATAGTAAATAACAAAATAATAATAAAAAATAGGAGTTTTATCAATTCAGGGTCTGAAAGATGGTAAAACTATCAATTTAAGGCCTGAAAGATTTTTTCTATCGATTCAAGGTCAGGAAGATAAAAAACTATCAATCCAGGGCCTGAAAGATAGAAACTATCAATTCGAAACTTATAAATTTTAAGGTCATGTTTGACACTAAAACCCTAAACCTGAACACTAAACCCTAAACTCTAAACGATGAACTCTAAACCTTGAACCATGAACCCTAAATTCCCCTGAACCGTAAACCCTAAAAATTAAAAAAAATAAGAACATGAAATAAAGATATGAAATATAAGTGTCAAACATGATCTTAAAATGTGTGAGCCTCAAATTGATAGTTTTTATCTTTCAGACCCTGAATCGATAGTTTTCTATCATCTAGGCCTTAAATCGATATAAATTTTTTTTAAGGCCTTATATTGATAGTTTTGTCATCTTTCAGATTCTGAATTGACATTTTTCCTAAAAAAAATAAAAATAAAGATAATTATCATTAAAAAAATAAAATAAATCTTACCATACGCCCCGCGAAACGAGAGGCCAAAATTCACCCGCCCAACCCAAAACCGAGCTCTCAAAAACCCAACCATGGCGGTACTCTCCTCCCTCCAAACAAACCCCCACTCCTTCCAAATCCACACCGCCACCTGCAAACCCACGCCGCCGTCTCTACTCCACGTCCGCCACATCTACACCGCCCGCCGGACCCGCCGCAAGCCCAATGGGGGATTCCTTGTCGTCAGAGCTTACATGGAGGAATCTAACTCCGTCTCCGGCCTCGCCAAAAAAATCATCGGCTCGCTCCCGGTGATCGGCCTCTTCGCTCGGATTATCAGCGACGAAGGCGGCGTCGGTGGCGATATCATCGATTTTGCGGAGTTTAGGAGACGAGTGGGGAACAAGTGCTCTGTTAATGATTCTAGGGCTTTTTTTGAGTTTCAGGATCGGCGAGGCAAGGTATTGGGGATGATGGATATACATACATACACTATCTATATGCATATTACACATAATTGCACACACATACGGCATGTAACATGGATATGTGCAAACTTGGTATGAATTGGATTTGTGGAACTTCGAATTTCGTCTTAGAATTTGGCAAATTCTTGTATACATTTGAACAGAATTAGGTGTTTTCACTTGTGACGGGACCTAATCACTTGTTTTCAGTGAACAATATGAGCTGTTTTTACTGAATAATATTAGTTGTTTCTATTGAATAGTATTAGTTGTGCACCAATTTCTCCGTGTAACTGGTACACACAAGTGTTACTCAATAATTTTAGATAATTGTTTTCTTTTAATTTGGATATTACACATAATCATACCACATGCATGCGTGCATTCTTGATGGAATTAGATTCATGGAACTTCAAATTTCGTCTTAGAAGCAAATTCGTGTGTTTTTTGGGCAATGTTAGTCATTTTCACTAAATAGTATAACTTGATTTCAGTTAACGGTATCCTTGTTTTCAGTGAACATTATTAACTGGTTAATATTAGTGGTTTCACTGAACAATATTAGTTATGGTGCAAGCAACTGGTGCACACAACTGTTACTCGAGAATATTATATAATTGTGATCTTTTAATTTGGGAATTTTGATTGTTAGGTTGGGGATCCTCTGTATGTGCTGCTATGTTGCTGGCTACCAGCAGTTGGAGCTGGTTTGCTTAATACTGAGGAGATATTGGAAGGAGTAGCAAGGCTTCGGATTTCGAACGATATTGAGTTTGAGGAGGAGAATTTTATTGCTGTGATGAAAGAATCAAGAGAGGTTAGTTGATTTCATTTGAGCTTAAATTCCATTTCTATCTATTTGCATTTCCTCTATACGATTTGATAAGGTAAAGAAACAAATTTGAACATATTTCTACGTACAGTAAAACTTAAAAAGACTGGTTTAAAAAAAAAAAAGTCAACGGGGGTGTTTGGTTCAAAAATATTCTTAGAAATGGTAATGAGAATAAGCAATAATTGTGGTGGTTAATGAGAGTAATAGATGATCAATCCAACTTCGTCACACTTAGTACGAGGTCATGAGACTCGGAATAAGTTAATTTACCACGTTTTGGTTAACTACCTTTCCTCCCACAATCATTTCACCATTCTCTACAAACAATCAGAACTTGAAAATTCCTCCAACCGACTTGAAGAATTTGTTTACAATGTTAACTTGGTGATATATGCTTGCAGAAACGGGCGAAACTGAAAGCTTCGGTGCCTAACATTCCGATGGAGATCCGAGCTGAGAAAGCGCTTGAAGCTATATATGTATGTTGCTTTGGGAGGGATCTTATAGAAGAAGAAGATGAGGAATTGCTATGCATCATTCTTAATTCTGTCTTCCCCGCTGCTGGCAAGGAGGAGATAGAAAGAATCGTGAGAGAGAAAGCAAAGAGAGTGGCAGATGGGACAGACGAAATCAAAATCCCAGAGTATAAGCCCTTACCTAAAGAAGCTGTGCAGCTGCAAATGAAAGACCTGCAGTTTCTCCAGAAAGGAGGCGACTCGTCTTAAAAGTTTAAACAGCCTTTTGGAAAAGAATGGTTTTGGAATCCGTAGCTCGTTGTGATGGGGACGAGAAACAAAGATATCTTGACAAGGTTTTCCACGTTGATATTTGATAGAGATCTTCGAGGAGTTACACATTTGTTTATACGCTAATGTTTGATAATGTATAAGATGTTTGCATTGTAAGTTTATTGCAAATATGATGACCCTGTATGTATATGTCCATGCGATTATGTTATGTTATATAGTGCTTATTGTATATTAATTTGGAGAATTTGAAGGTGTTCTTTTATGTATCCTTGCATGCATTAGTGCAATCTTAAATAATTAACTAGTTATTTATCTTCCGATCACCTAAGAGGAACAAAATCAAACCATCTATCGCATAAAAAAGAATGAATAGACCGATCTTATAGGATTCCCAGGAAATTCTTGGATTTCTTCCAGGAACATATGATTAAAATACCGTCGATAAATGCAATTTGTAGAATAAAAGCTACAAATTTAAAATAGGCCTACCAGTGCTATACAAACAACCCATTGAGAAACACTATGCAACAATATACTACTATCTGATATTATTGGCAGGATAATTCAAACTTGATAGCAATGTTAAATATTTTCCTTATCTAAATTTAAGCTCATAGTTTAACTTTAGACTTCCACAAAAACACATTTGTAACACGATTTAGATAAGCAGCCTACAATAGTATTTAATTTTGTGAAGCGATCCCTTCGACCCATACAAGAAGGAACACAAGCAATATCCAAATTAAACGCAAAGTGTCTTCAAGGATCAGCACTCTTATAAATATTTTTACTGTATAATAATAATAAATTCGAGACAGGAGAAATTTATGTCTTTAGAGCAGACAAACTAAAGCAAGTTTGAACCATGGACCTGTCTACTAATACGAGCTGCGATGATCCTTACTGGTACTTCCAGCTGCAACAGCTTAACCAAGTAATAATTAGAGCTTCTTCCTTATAGATGCTTCTTCCTAAACCAGACAAACAAGAAGACTTTCAAAAACTACAGATTATCACCTTGGCAATCACCCTAAACAAACTCCAGTTTCAGCTTTTCTTTTCTTTTATATAAGCCCCGATGAAAGCGGACTGGCAACTTCACTCCTCAACGACATTTACCAATTCATATTCAACGAGAGAGAGGTTATTATCTTCTTTGACAGTGAAAGTTGCAGGTTCAGTCACTTCCACATGCCCCCATTTGTCCACAGCAAGCCTCATCGATCCTTTGAACATGTCTATTTTGGCGTTTCTCAGAATTACGATAGCATCAGGCTTCATCATTTCCACTGCACATTAGAATTCCATCATAATAAAGAAGTTCTAACAAAGGGACCTACGCAGTTGACTATGAAAACTAATGAAATTAGAAGAATGTTGAGAGAAACGACTAATAATAAAAATTGGGCCTTCTTTGGACAGGAAATGCATCTCGTTTCTAGTAAAGACCATAACTAGAAAGAAAAAAACTTCTATGCATCGTGCAACTCAAGTGCATTTTTATATGGTATTAGTTGTTTCATTAAAAGGTATTAGTAGGTCAGCATTAGTTGTTTTCACTGACAGTATTAGTTTTTTTCAGTGAAAAGTACTAGTTGTGCACCCAAGTGTTACTCAACTCAAAAAAAAAATTGGCCAGACCAGCTGCGCATATTACCTATAATATAACAAGACTGCGTGGTTTTATTTTCCATCTAATTTCTATTGGCACCGTATAGACTGACAAAGGTTGAACTATGTGGATAAACTAGAACATTCAACAGCATTCGAGAGAGCATACTTATCAGTCAACATTAGAAACCTTTTATGTAGATATATACAACACACACACACATTATCGGGTGTTCAATTTTCCTTCTATTGGCAACATGAAATTTTGTGAAAAATAAACTTATGTGTAAAGTGTAGCTATATGCCTATATCCAACAAATACAAGAAAAAGTCTTATCACATTTTATGTATGCACTTCTACATTTATCCATTTACACTGAACCACAAAACAAATGCATGATTTCCAATCTCCAGAATTAGATGAACTTCTTATATCTTTATCTTTTTTGCCTTTTCTTTCTTTACACCTCTAATAAGTCTACAGTGTTCACATGGAAAAACAAATAAAAACACACAGATGCACAAAACATATATTTTCTATGATCCAAAAGATGACACGATCTAAACAAGCAGCATAAAAGAAAATATTCAGGAAGAACCATGTTATGTAATATACAAGTCCAGTGGTAATAATGTCTAAGGGCATGTAATTGCATGACAACACCAAATAGACAAATTGACACTCGATTCAGTTGTATCTACAATCCTCCAGTGAAACTTATCAGTTCTTTCCGTTCAACGAAAATAGACACAGCAATCACAAATTTACATGTTTTAATTTTGTCACTATGCCCTATATAACATAAACAGATCCATCAATTAATCCGAAATTGAAATCACCATAAGATATAATTTATAATTGTACAATGATGAATGTATTGTCACAAACAGAAGCATTTTACATACCTTGCTCATTCCTAGCAGTAAACAATATCGTCCCAGTTTCATCTCCCACAAGACACTCAGCAATTCGCATTTGATGAACTTGATGCCCATCTGGCCTTCCCTTACGCAATACCGTATTCGAACTCAAGACCTTAACAACAAGATTGTGTCCATTTGTTCCAGGCCGCATCTGATCAACCTTGGTGAAAACGGGCTTCCTCTTAGCTGATTTTGTTTCAGCCATTTAAAATAACAAAACCTACAGTATTTAAGTAAATCAGTCAACAATCATAAAAACCTATAGTATTTAAGTAAAGCAGCTGACTATCATGAATGTTAAGTCTATCGAAAACATCAATGCTAAAAAAAAAAAAAAAACTAAATTCAGCAAAATCACCACATAAAAAATCACTCGGAAGCTGAAATTTCATTGAAGAGTGACTCTGACACTCACAGAAATCCGACAACGTATAAGTTATCCCACTCAAAATCACAAAACTAATCACAGATTCACGATGAGGATCGAAGACTAAAACACTTGACTCTTTCTTTCATAGAAAAATAAAATAAAATTCCCGTAAAGCATCACCAAACCATCACCCGTAATATACAAATATTAATGTGAACAAGATTATGAACAACTACCTAAAACAACAATCACTTCACTGAGAGTAGTAGAATCAAGTAATTGAAAAACCAAAACCCTAATCAGCAAATCGAATTATAGAAATCCAAGTAAAATGGAAAAACCTAATCAAAATATACTCTAATTATGCATCTAACAATTGAGGAATTTGATTCACCTTTGGAATTGCGATCAGACGAATGAGATTTCTGCGGGTGAATCGTTCTGTTAAGTGTTGAGCGACTGTCGAGATTGATTCTTGAATGAAAGTTTTTTCATCTTTTCTAACCGTTGATCATATTCAGCGATTCTCAACCGTTGGTTTACCACTTAAAGTCGCAACTAAAGTTGTCACTAAAGTCGCTTTTTGTATAATAAAGAAAGTTCCATTTATTTTCTCTCTTTCCAATTCTTGACATAGGCCAAAACAAACTCACGAGCTATATTTCCACTAAAATAATCAGTAGTAGTTTTTTTTTTTTTTTTTAAGGAAAAGGACTTTCATAATTCATGAAAAAAACCAGTACATAATACAAGTCCAATTCTACAGACAACTAATAGTCTAAATTCGCGTCTGCAGTCTCGAACCAATCATGAGAAACTGAGGATGATAGAACCAATCCAAGTACACATCCAAAGTGTAAGCACATTAAAAAAAGAGAAGCCCCTCACTAAGACAAATCTAATTCCGGGAAAATGGACCATGGGTGCACGTAGTAGAACAACACAAAAAAAAAAAAAAAACCCAACAAACCCAAATAAGAAAGCAACAACCAAATTCAAGAAAAATGTTAGGACCCTGAATGGATCCAAATTCCCGCATTGGTATGATATTGTCCGTTTTTGGCCAAATACGCACGGATTTATTTTTGGGCATCTCCCAAAAAAGGCTTCATACCAATGGAGATAGTGTTCATCATAATAAACCTCATGATCCTCCCATATTATTCCGATGTTGGGATATTGTTTGATACCTCAACAATCCTCCCCTCAAACAAAGACCACCGAGCCTCCCCCAAACGACCTGCTCTATCTAGGTCAACACCGCCCAATCCATAGAGACCCCCGTTTTTTTTTTCACCAAAGCTCACTGCAAACGACTCCACAAAGACTGTCATTCAATGTCTTATTCGTTCAACACCTGGGATAGATTTACTGAACTTCTATATTAAATTTCAATTTTGATCTCAATAATTCGCTAAGAATGCATGTGTACTCCAAATTTTAAAACAATACAATATTAGATACTCTGCCGATATTAGGTATGCCGATATGAGTGAGATACGCACCCATCACGCCACATGATGTATCTCAATAAGAAATATTAATAATAATTTTGCCTTGAAATAAATTTATCTTAAATTGAATCAACTCAAATTAACCTAGATCACAAATTGTAAAAAAGATATCGACTCTCTTTTCATCGCTCACATAGTCACACTAATGTCAAACTATTTGTCGTTCACATGTTTTATTATGATTTTTCTCTTAATTTGACTTTATATTTGTTTAGGTGTTCAAAAAAATTGCATACGAGTACAGAGATAAGTATTTTAAAAAAATTATGAAAATATTTATATTTATAGGGATAGCATAAAACATTTAAAAATTATATTCGTAACCCCCCACTGTATTTTACTATTTTTTTCTAAAATTCTGCATTCCAGTATTCGTATCGAATTATACCTGTATTGTCGTACTGTGTCTATACAACCTAGATAATTACTTAGTGAGCTTGAGTTGAGGAAAAAAATAAATTGGGACTTGAATTCAAGTCAATCGCAAAATTTGGGCCACAAATGAGATTTGATCTTAAATACTTGGCATTTGTTATGTTGTTTTTTTTTTCTTTCTATGAAACCCAATATTTGGCATTTGTTAATAAATTGTTCCTTTCATGACTAGCCCACTTTGGTATTTTTTTTTTCTTTTTTTCATTTTTTTGAATGAAGCCCACTTTGTTTTAAAATAATACAGTAGTAACTATTTTACTCACGAAAGATTGGTTTTTCGGGTTTTGCTTTTTTGGTTCAAAGAGGGTTTACCTGGCCCATTTATCATAGGCCCAAATATCTTATCGGGCCTGTCACAGATGACTACCTACCCACCAAAGGAAAAAACACATCCACATAAAAATAAAAATAAAAAGAGAAAAGGTAAATAGAAAGAATAAAGAAATAATTGGGCAATAAGAGCATCTTCCTCACTTCTCGCTTCTCAGCGTTGAAATGGCTGCACTTGCTTCTACACTCTTCTCTCCCACTCCAAAAGCATCGCAGATCAATTCAATCCCCAAATTATCGCTCCCCAAATCTCTGTGCCAACTGAATCGAGCTAATTTGATCGCACCGATCGTTGTTTTCGCCTTCGGCGACAAATTTATTCGAGGCAATTTCGCGTCCGAGCTCGATTCCAGCAATGGACTGAAGAAACTCGTAGATTCGTTGTTCGTGCTATGCGCTTCTGTTGCTTTGTCGGCGTCTGTATACCTCGCGGATGTTGTTCCGCCTCTGCTTTTGTAGTTGCTACGCCGAGGAAATTGCAGTCGGATGAGCTTGCTACAGTTCGTCTTTTCCAGGAGAACACTCCATCCGTCGTCTACATTACTAACCTCGCTGCAAAGTAATCTTTATTTTTGCTTCATATATATTTTTTTAATACTATCTAGCTATGAAATGTGTGTTGCGAAGTTTTTAACTATTAACTATCTTAATTGTGTTTGATTCCTTAGCGTGATTGTTGAATTGACTTGGATTCTTGTATACCTCTTTCATTGAGACTGAATGTTCATAAGTTCAACAGTCTAACTTCGATTATATTGTTATGTTACAAAGTCGAGACAATTTGATGCCATATGACCTCCAAGTAAATTAATAACAGTTGTTTTTATTGTAGCAGTTAATGTAATGATTGAGGTGCCTGGTATACAGCATTCATTTTACGCTTGGAGTTGATAGTAGTTTCTAATTTGGTAAGTTGTCTATGTTGGCATTGATATGGTGCATTTTTTTGTAGGCAGGATGCATTTACACTGGACGTGTTAGAGGTTCCACAAGGATCAGGATCGGGATTTGTATGGGATTCGCAGGGCCACATAGTTACAAACTATCATGTTATTCGGGGTGCATCCGATCTCAAGTATTTTTCATCCTGTCTTATAACACTATTTAGTCAGTTATTCTTTAAGCTTGTTTATCTTTCTTTGATGGTTTATTTTTTTGGATAGTCTCCGGATCATGGGTGGGTATAGCTAGCAGATGTGTGTTCGTAGTTATTTTTTTACTAGATAGTGTTACCAGATTTAGCATGTTCAGAGAAAAGTAAAGTGATTGTTTGATCACTTGGAGAATCTTTTGAAGTTATGCGTTATATATACCCATGTCTGGCGAAGGGTTAATACTTGTACTCACGAAGGGGAATAAATACAGAAATCCGTTGATGGCCTAAACTTTGATACTCTATTCTCAATATATAATCTCTATGCTGGAAGCTTGTTGACTTATTGTCTATGGAGTTAGATAAGTGTTCACGACATGATTAAGTACCTGTTTGCAAACTCAACACAACACCTAAAAGCACTTATTTTTTTGAAAAGCTGTGTCTAACAACTTTAAAAATACATGCTTCTAGAGCACGTTTTAGAGTTTTAAAACATGCACTAAGTTGGCCATGTTGATGATAATGTAAACTCTGTATCTGTTATTCTAACATTTTTCCACGAGTTTCTGGAAACTATATAACTTTCTGATGAGTTTATCACTGGGTATGTTCAGGGTCACTCTTTCAGACCAGAGCACATTTGATGCAGAAGTTGTTGGGTTTGATCAGGATAAAGATGTTGCTGTTCTGCATATTGATGGACCAAAAAACAAGTTGAGACCAATACCGATTGGTAGTTCAGCTGACCTACTTGTTGGTCAAAAGGTGTATGCAATTGGAAATCCTGTAAGTGCAGGAAGCCTGCTTTATTTTCCCACATATGCGTTCCTTTTGCAGGCTTTTTCGTGTACTGCTTTCTTTTCCAATTTTTTTATTTGTTATCAAGTCTATATTTTCATGCATTGGCTGATGGAAAATTGTCAACAATGGCCCTTGATTTTGGATTTTGCACCCGTAGCTCATCCCCTTCTCCTTTTTGGAGAATTCCATCAAATATTAATTTCCGTAAGCATCATAGATGTTTTCAACTGATTGAAAGTTTTGGATCTACATTTTAATAAAAGAAATTGTCCTGTCTTTAGTAATGCTACATGGTTTCTTTTGCCCATATCAAGTTCTCCCTTCAATGTCCTATACAGAAACACTCTGATTCCCCCTTCAGTTCATTATGGTGTCTATGAATGTTGATTATTACATCCCTGGAAATGGCAGAATGATATTTATGGGATCAACTGGGAGAACTTCATTTTTTATCGGACTATATCATTTATCTTTGTCTGACAATACCTTTCTGTTTCAATTTATCGCTCTACAGTTTGGATTGGACCATACACTTACAACTGGTGTTATCAGGTACTAAACAGTATTGTTAATAATTTCATAAGTTGATTATTTGTTTATAATACTTTCTGCGGGTCATCATACTGATCTGCATTATTGGTATGTTCTTGAGAACAAGTTTTTTTGGAGTAGAAGGAGATTGAACATTGCAGATACATCTAAGAAAATACTATAATTATTGTTTTTGCTTGCTATTTTGTAGCTGGTGACTATGATACATCAACCTAGTTCAACCCAACCTAACCTTGTTTACTTTTGCTTTGTCTATGAATTGTAGGAACATGATTGAAACTTGTGCCACTAATTTGAATATTATGTTTCCAACCGGGGTCTTATAGATACCATTAGGATCGTCAAAGTATATAAATGATGAATTAGTTAATTTGGGTAGCCATATCTCGGTATTGCACAAGGATGGTATGTGTAACAGATTCATGTATCTTCTTTTCCTTTTTGTGGTAGTGGGCTTCGGAGGGAAATCAGTTCAGCTGCAACTGGCCGTCCAATCCAGAATGTCATCCAGACCGATGCTGCAATTAATCCAGGCAATAGTGGAGGACCACTTCTTGACAGTTCGGGGAATCTTATTGGAATAAACACAGCTATATACTCTCCTTCCGGGGCTTCATCTGGTGTGGGCTTTTCTATTCCAGTTGACACTGTGAGTGACTTCTTAAGATTTGGTGTGTGTTTTCACTCTAACTCTTTAAGCTTGTAAAGAGTTATCGCTACAATTTACCCCTTTTGTTCAGGTTGGGGGCATTGTTGATCAATTGGTGAAGTTTGGGAAAGTCACCAGACCTATTTTGGGAATTAAGTTTGCACCTGATCAGTCAGTTGAACAACTGGGAGTTAGTGGAGTTCTTGTCTTGGATGCTCCTCCAAATGGGCCAGCAGGCAAAGCAGTATGTGTTTTTTGTTGTATTCTTCACCAATTTTGGTCTTGATGCTTTTAAAGAAGAGATGCTTAAAATTTTGTTAATTTTTTTAAAATGAGAAAGTCTAGCTTGTAATATCATGTATGGCTGAAGCTAGCTTTGGTCTATTTATCCTGCAGGGTCTTCAATCCACCAAACGTGATGCCTATGGAAGACTTGTTTTGGGTGATGTAATTACGTCAGTTAATGGAAAGAAAATTTCAAATGGCAGTGATTTGTACAGAATCCTTGACCAGTGCAAAGTTGGCGATAAGGTAAGTGTTGATAGAATTGCTTTGCCGTGTCTAAACATGGCTTTGAGTGCTTTATGCTAAACTAATATTTAGAAAATTCTGGGAAGTGAAACAATGTCAACTCAATTTTCAAATGTTACATTGTGCAGGTAATGGTAGAAGTGCTGCGTGGTGATAAATTGGAAAAGATCCCTGTAACCCTCGAACCAAAGCCAGATGAATCCTAATATAACAATTGTTGTAATTGTAATTATAATTCTTATTCAGCTTCACACTCTATTATTTACCTGATTAGTGTCCAACATTGTACATAGTCCCAAAATTCAGCTACTATGTCGAAGCACTTTCCTCTGTATGTACAGCTACCGTTATTCTTATGTAGAGGATGCAGTTTCCTTTTCTCCATTTGTTATTAATAATTCTAGGTAAAATTACTGGGACTGGAAGTTGGTTTTGTGTAATTTTATCGATTTGTATGTTGTTGATTTTATCAGCATTCTCTTGTCATTAGTTCATTCGATGTCTCTATTGTTAGTATATCTGAGTTATTGTTGAAAAATTGCATTAGTCAATTATTTTTTTAATGGCTTGGAGCATTACACATTCATTCCACAGTTACCAGAAGATGTGGGATCATCAAGGGCTTGAATCCATTGCAACTGATGTAAGAATGAATCATACAACACAATCTGTTCTCTTACACATTTGTATCAGAAAGGACTAAGGGAACAGATAAAAGGGGGTCATCTTGAATATGGTAATGATTTCAGGTTCATAGAAATACATGAGGAGTAGCGCTGATATCGAGTCCCCAAAGCTCGAAAGTTCCTTTGACGAAATCATAGTGTCCAGCCTTGAGTGCAAGAGTTCCATTCACCAGCCCTTGTCTAACAAATGGATATGTTAACAGGTGCATAAGTGAAACATTCACTGCCTCCTGTTAAGAATATGGAAAAGGTAATGTATAATAGATTGATTAGCGTATTGTGCATCAATATTTATCTTTGCGGTTAAAGTTAACTTTTCTTACCTTTTCACACGAAGCACATTGATCATCAAAAGGTGTGTTTTCATGCTCAGCTATCACCTTGCCCTTTGCAGGTAAACAGATTTTCCACCCAGTCCTCGATGAATTCGCTGAACAACTCAAATAACAGAAGTACAACTCAGTTTTATCTCTCTACAAGTAAGCACTATTAAGATTCTATTTTCTCCCTCATTCTGCTGATACTTTAAATATTGGCTGCTTATGAGGACTATCATATTGTGTACTCTAGATAAGAAAATGAAGTTTGAACTTGTGAAGAAAGCGACTTACGTGCAGGTGGACCCGTCGTATGGGAAGGACATGAGTCCCTTGATTCCACCACAGGCGCTGTGCCCAATCACTACAATTTCTTTTACCTGTGAAATACTCATTTGCACGGTCACTCACACACTGCTAATGTTGAGAACTATTGCATAAAAATGCAATTAACCCTAGATTTTACTAGCCACCCAAACTTTGTAGTAGTATCTGCAAAAGCAAAGAAAAGCTTAAAACAACTTTTGTGATTTCACCTTCAGGTGTAGAACAGCATACTCTATGGCAGCTCCAGTTCCAGAGTATTGGGTCTGTAACAGCAGAATCATTTGGAAAAATCCCGTGTTAAAACAAAAGGTACGTAATGTAATTCAATGAAATTTATATTGAAGTGTTATTTGACCTGGTCGTATGGTGGGACCATGTTAGCAATGTTTCGGACCACAAACGCCTCCCCTGGTTGGATGTCCAGCACATGGGACGGACAAACACGTGAATCCGAGCATGCAAAGATCATATACTGTGTATGAACAACCAATTCGTATCACTTCTTACAACATAATCAGAAAATCAATAAAATATAGTTTCAATCTTCTTGTACCTTGGGACTCTGTCCTCTGGCTAGTTCACTGAACAAACCTGGTCTTAAGCTGAATTTTGGAGGCAATACAAGTTAGAATTCATAATCTTCCAGTGAATTGCAAACGGGTCTAATATTTATTGGTGTTGGCTAATTAAGTCTCATACAAATTAATTTTCTCAATTGAGTCACAATTTTATATGGTGCAATTTTAGTCCTATATTGGCAAGGTTGCAGGATTTTTGCACGTGCCGCCCAAAGTGAGCTGCCAGAATTCTATGAAGCAGTCGGACTATTGACTTGGTCTCACTTAGGTACTATAATGAAACTCCAGCATATTAATTTCAATTAAAAAAATTACAAATTGATTATCATCTTAAAACAAAATTTTTCAATACAGGCCTAAAATTACATCATTTTAAAAGTTACGAGACTTGAGAAAATTGATTCGTATGAGACTGAAATCGCCAACATCCACATCCAATGGGACCAATTTTGCAATTTACTTCATAATCTTCTTTTAACGTTTTTTTTTTTCCTTTTCCAAATTTCAATTTCGTCTGAAAGTCTCGTATGGACTTACTTGTATTTCTTTTTTTTGAAGGTGAGGAAGCCTGTTATCAACCTTTCAACTGTGGGTGGAAGCGCTGCACTGCCGTTTTCTGTCTCCAACCCAGCTGTAATTTCATCAACTTTTGCCACTGCCACAGGTGCTATTTCCCCCTTCTCACTGCATATTCTACTATAATCAATCCAAATCTTATTTATCAAACATCAAATGTTTATATTTTTATGAGCTCAAACCTTATAAGGAGCTTTTCAAGTCCAGCTATGGCTTCCCTGTCTGCTCTCTGCATTTTTCAAATTCTTTAGAAAGTGAAAAACATGTATAATTTGAGAAACATGAATGCTTCGTTTCATTCTTCTCCATTTTTTCTTCAAATGGGGACTATCACTATTTATTTAGCTTGATTCTGGATTTTTGATGAAGAGAACACTGAAGTGGATTATTACCCATGTGGGGTGGATGATGTGAGCTGGAGATGCAAAAATGGGCTTGTCTCCGATAAGACTGGGCGGTGGAGAAGCGGCGGAAGTGCTGAGCCTCGCGGTGGCAGTGGGGCGGAATGTGGCCACTGGTTTACATAATTGGGCCGTGGGCGGAGTGAGGAACTTAACAGTCGACATTGCGCAATGTGCCACAGGTTCTTACTTTCTTCTCAAGATCTATGAAAATAATTCTGCTGTTACGCATGCATACAAACACATAGTGATAATGAAAGCGAAAGTTAGGTAAATCACAGCTTCTACACTTGCAGATCAGATATCTATGTTGGAGATTTTGTTTTCGACCTCATTTCATCTAAAAATCTAGAAATAAAATTCAAAAGTTTAGTCAAAATGAAAAAGTTAATTACTAGAAAAATGATTTCTGAATTATGAAAAAAAAAATTGAAAGTTGGATTAATTCTTTTTGGTATAAGTACCTGTGTTGTTGTGACGTCATTATTACGTACTATAATGAAACATAAGATGAGATGTTGTTTTATGTAACAGATGATTCAAAAAACAGTAATAGTTAAAGACGTTTTTTAATGATGAAAATATCTATAGCAGCAGTGATTTTGCGATTTGGATATTAAGTTGAAGAAAATGCGTGGTCATATTAATTGGTGGAAAGATAAGGCCCTATCTTCATAACTTGGTTTCAGTGATATTGAACGTCTACGTCATATTTACTATTTAGACTTCAAAGATATAAGACAGAAAACCTCCTGAAATTTTAATTGGCACATGCGATGAGATTTGAGTATGTATATAATGTGATGTTGCATAATATTTTGTTTATTAAACTCTTGAACCTTTAAATTTTATTTTACGAAATTCTACATTTATCATAATGTAATTTATCAAACCCTCCTAATGCATCTATTGTTGGTCTCTTTGCTGCAAGCACTTAGTAAATTAAAATTTGAAAGTTCACGAAGCTTTGATAAGTTAAGTTTAAAAGTTCAAAGGCAACAACGATATTGTTCGAGCATAACATAACTTTTTCTTGTAAATTCTTATGTTGGGGGTGGGTGTTTGAAGATTTCTTATGTACATATTCACATTATTTATGAGTGTGTCTCGAATTATCTCGTCTATTCGTATTACAGTATTGCTCCTATTATCTTTCTAATATATTTTAATTATATTTATTTTATCCACTTTAGTAAATAAAGGCTTAATAATAGATTGGGCCGAAATAATTTGTTTTCTACTCGCCCGTTCCTATTCAACCATCCCTTTTTATCCATAATGCCATTTTTTATTTGTCACTACGCTACTAGTCTAATGTCAATGTAAATTTATCTTTTTTTTTCTTAACATTGCCCCTACTGAATGAACATTTATTTGTGATATCAAGTTTGAAATACTATTTGTCTTGTAATTACTGAGAAATAAGTGTATAAGACTTTTTTAATATTCTGATTAATGCAAAAGTTGGTTCGTGTGAAGGGATAAAATCGAACATATAATAAAGAACAAACCGGTCCTCTTCAGGGTTCATTGCTTACTTACGAAACATTATAAGCTTAGGACCCACTGGGTATTGACTTGGGAATGGTAATAGTAATATGAGTATCATTGAGGTGTCGATCACTATGAGGTTATTAATTGCATTGTTATTGCTTGGTTAGAACATCAACAATGAGTATCATGTGAGATGGGTTTAGTGAGGGTGAAATTAGGAAATGAAAATAGGGTAATCATTTACTCACTTCTTTTCTTATTACAAGTTTATTAATCCTGCCAAATATTTTTAATAGAAATAATTTCTATTACCTCTTTTCATTATCCCCACTCAAGCAACCCTTAATTTATTTATCATGACATCATTCAGTCTGTCACACAAGAATTGAAAATTTGTATTAAATCAATGATATGAAATATTAGAATCTAATCGAAGTGGGAGCAGTCATTGCATACCTCATTGATGCATGCATAGACTTCATGTAGTTTCCACATGGAAAGAGATGGTTGGGTTTTCCCATTTCACTATGATGTCGTATGTTGCATTACACTCTTTGGATGATTGAAATGTCACCAAGAGAGAATGAGTATATATGTATACTGTGTGTTTTTTGTCAATATTCATTCTCTTTTTTTTTTAACAGTAAAGGTGAATTTTATTAATACTCCAACTACACACTGGAATACAAGATATAGACCAGGTTGTAAAAACTCCTGTTACATGTATGAATGAAAATGGAGAAGTTCACGCCACAGACGGCATGATTCCGTAAAAACGCCTATTCGAAGCAATCAAAATTATGTAACCATGCGCTAAAGGAGATGAAGCGCACCTTTTCCGATTTTACCGAAAGCCATGACCATATGCGTGCTCTTGTTGTAGTCCAGAAGTTATCTAGATCCATCGATGCACTTATTGTATGTGCCAATCTTCCAACGGATGTAACAGGAGATCTTACATCATAGTGTGCAATTTGGACCCCCAAGCAATCTATCAAAATAATTTTTCTTTAGAGAAATTGATTGAATATTGAAAGGTTTTAATATTATTCAACATACAAATTAATAAATTTATTTATATGAAGTTATGAACTAATACTCTTTATTCCATTTTTATCCCTTTGACTCATATTTTTTAATCAGTTTATGTGTCAATATTTTATGAAATGTAGGGAGATTTTATTTGGGGGGGTGGTGTCGGGGTTGTGCATATATTATATAACAGAGAGAGAAATTATATTTTTTTGTATAAACTTGAGTCAACACGGTCCCACTAAGGGAAAGTGACACAAACTCTCCATTTAAAAATAAAGAAAGAGGATTTTGGGCATATTTTAATGAAGCTTTATGCATTTATTGAAAGATGGGGTATTTTGTGCATTTTATATTTTTATATAAAACACTGTGATGTTTTATGCTTTTTACCCGAAATAATACTAATGAAAGTAGAATAAAATATGAAAAGGAAAACGGAATCGTGCTTTATATGTTTATATAATAACACGAAATGAATTAATAGTTTGTGAGAAAACGGATAATTGAGATTGAAGGAAATGGGGGGATGGTGGTGATTTCCAGATGTAGGAAGTCAAAATCTAAAATAAGTAAAGACGAAGCAACTTCCTTAAAACCAGGCCAACACACGAATTATCATAGATATATTAATGATGTCGACTCAATCCACAATTTTCTCCAATATCCACTTATTACAAGTCTTAAAAAAGTAACCCTCTTTTTAATCCACCCTAATAATTTCTACCGGGGGCACTATAATTCCACTTCGACATCTCCTATTTCATGTTTCATGCGTTGTCTCACTATGTGTAGTATGAAATATGAATGCTGGAAATATTGTTCTTTCTTTATTGAGTCATTATTTGCTTACTTTCGACAAGGTTTTTAGTGAAGATGTATTTTTTTTTACTCTATATAAGAATCTTTTTAGGCTAAGTTTTGTATGTATTAAGGTGCATCGTGGATTCATGGTGCATTTTACAATCATGCAACTTGTTATATTGAAAAATACAACTTATTTACACTGATCGTGCAACTGTTAATATGAAAAAAATAATTGCACGATTCAATGTAAACAAGTTGTACCTCTCAGTATAATAAGTTGTATGATTTTAAAATGTACTAATAAATCTACGGTGTAATTGGATGTACATGGGATCCACTAATCTTTTTATTTCGATTTGCGCAAAGAAAATAACATGTTTTCATTATGAGTTGGTATGCTGTGAAATTTGTTCACCGTGAAACTGATTTTTTTTTACAGACATACACTTTAGTAATATAAGTCACACCCTTTAGTAATATAAGTCACACATTTCAGTTATCACTGCGACACTCTTTGCTATAATATAAGTCACACCCTTCACTTTTTATGAGTAATATACTTTCAAAGAAAAAGTCACACACTTTACAGTAAAAAGTCACACACTTTAGTAATATAAGTCACATTCTTAACTAATTTCACCGTAAAACTTGTTCACACTATACTTTGTCTTATCATTTTGGGATAAATAATATAAGTAGCTGAAGATCATTATGGGTAGAGTTTTGGGTGCGGAAACAAATATTTAAAACAAGTTGGCATTTTTTGGGTGCGGAAGTTGGCATTTTGTTCAACTTCGGCTCGTGGCCAAATTTATCTAATTTAATACTACTATATAAAATAATGGAGATTAACAATATTCACCACTACACATTTGAGCTTGGACAGCTCCACTTGGAATGCCCTTTTAAAAAGAGCTCTCCAAAACCGAGCTTGGAGATCGATTCTTAATAAAAAAAAAAAAAAATTAAAATGCGGTTCGAAACCGCTCTCCAAGGGAGAGCGGTTTGAACCGCTCTGCAAGAGGCTTGCAATGCGGTTCAGAACCGCTCTGCAAGGTAGAGCGGTTCTGAACCGCTCTTCAAGGGAAGTTCAGAAATTTTATACGGACCCGAAATCGCGTCCAACCCTCATTTCCCCCAATTTGGTCTTCCTCCTCCCTCTCCCCCAAAATTGCCGCCGCCGCCGTAGCTCCTCCCTCTCCCACAAATCGCGTCGTCACCCTCCTCCTCCAACCCACATTGTGTTGGGATTATACTGGAAAGTATGTTTTTACTTTGTATAATCAAATTGAATTTCGGACTTATTTACTGAAATAAATTGTTTATCACTGATGCTTTAAATATCATCGAATGTTACATATATTTACTGCATAACTATTCAATAAATAGTACGTGTTACATTGTAGTTAATTTAGTGATACCAAATCACAGAAGATTAAATTAACAGTCTCTTGTAACCAAAAGTACACCATTCACGACCTAGATGGAAATGAACAATCCATTGTGAAAGGTTGAAGTGTAAGGCTCAGATTAGCTTGTCTTGACCAAGAGATTGCACTAGTGCATGTTTAGTGCACTGAAGAGGACCTACAGGAGGACAAATTCTTCATAACTGAACCAGGAAGAATTAGACCTCAGTGGTTCGTTATTTCTTAATCTTCGTCCCTTAAATAGGATCGTGTGTGGTTGGTAATTATTGCTTTGACTTATTACGGGTAGAGAATCAACGAGATTCAATACTTTATATCTTGGGCAATATTATTGGTCACATGCGATTGCTAAGATTTAATACGGAGAATCGCGGTGCAACGCTTTGTTCGATTTGCCCCTTGGGAGGTTCATAAGTTTTATCATACCAAATCTTGCAAGTGGAACTAGTTTTAGGTATGAATAATAATGTTGAACCATTTCTTTAACCAAGGACAAAAGATATTAATTAATGGAAAGCTATTTCAATGAGCTTGAATTAATTAATGGGCTAGATAATCTTAAACACGGAAATAATAACCGGAGCCATATTGATCGTAATATGGGTTAAGATGGATAGTGCAATATTAATTATGTAGTGGGATTAATTAATATTTATGGGCTTGAATAATATTGTGGCTCAATATTGATAATTCAAGATCCATTGGAAGGTCCAATCTTAATTCTCCTAAAGGCCCTCAAGAAAGCCCAACATAAAGTCCAATAACGAAAAAGGTGTTTAAAAAATAAAATAAATATTTGTTGTTATTTTTCCTATTTTTCGAAAATAGTAAATAAAAGAAGGAGAAAGATTTTATTTGAATTTTGTTATGGAATGAAGATAAGTATTCTTGAAATACAAGATTATCTCATTAAATTCAAGAAATCTCCCACTTGGTTATTTACTATGTAAATTTCGAAAATCTTGAAAGAATAAGGGAAAGAAAGATTTTCTTGATTTTCTTGAAAAATATTATGGAAGATATGTATTCTTGGAATACAAGAATATCTCATAAATTCAAGAAGATCCAAATATTGGAATCTTGATTCTTATTTTTTCGAAAATTCCCATAACAAGAGGAGTTGTGATTTTTATGGAATATTTTAATTATGGAGAAAAGAATATAGGAGATATATTCAAGATTTCTTGGAGATCAAGAAAAAGATTTTCTTCCCCTATTCCATGCCAAAAAATCGTCCAACACCCCCTATAAATAGGGGATGAATGTTTCATTCCCAAGTACAATTCCATGTGCTGGAAAAATTAGTAAATCCACAAAGGTGGTGCAACAAATTTTTATTTTTCCTTTTGTTAATTGTTCGCGAGCTTCCTTCCACCGGATTGACAAGCAAGGACTAGGGAATACTTGGGAAGGCTTTTGGTGTGTTTTTATCGACGAGACCATTGCCACTCTAAGAGGTTAGTTCACGTAAACCCGTAGCAATTCCGCATGCGTAGGATTTATGTGAACTGTTTATATGCATGATTTGTTGTTGAATTATTATTTGAATTAATATAGGATTAATTCATGCTAGTAATAATTGTTAGAATTAAATTTGTATTTAAATATTCATCCCGAATAGATCCGTGCAAATAATTCCCCAACACATTGTCCATAAATCGCCTCCGTCGCCGTCCTTGGTCCTCCCTCTCCCCCAAATCATCTCCGTCGTGCTCGCGCTCCCTCCTCCCTCCCTCTCTGATTAGTGGTGATTTTGCTTGAGTTTTGTGCTATTTCCTAGCTTGGAGTGATGATTTTGCTTGATTTTAGCTATTATATGGTTGGAATTGTTATGAAAGTTCATCTAATGCTTTGGTGTTGCAATTGTGCAGGAATTGAGTCAAAAACGAAGGATTAATGAAGAAATTGTGTAAAAGCAGTTGCTCGAGTCGTGCAAGATGGCTCAAGTCGAGCAGAGCCTAAATCGGGCTTGTGGAAATGCGATTTTGAAGAAAATGTCAAAGGAGGGTTGCTCGAGTCGAGCAAAAGTGCTCGACCTCCTTCTGGTCGAGCACAGGAGAAGTTCGGCAATATTTTCGAAAATTTGAGTTGCTCGAGTCGAGCATCAAGAGAAATGAAAACGGGTGCACGATTTTACCCCTGCTCGAGTCGAGCAGACCAAAAATATTTGAGTTCCCATTTCTGACCTAGGGACACGTGCCAGAGGAATCAAAAGCATATAAAAGGCCAGGAGTTCATTTTTGCAAACATTCAGCAGCTGGGAGAGAGATAGAGTAGAGATCAAGTGATACTTTTGAGAGCTGCAACTAATACTTTTACATGTTTTTCAATGTTTTTCAATTTTTCTTCCATAGATAGTTTAGATAGTCATAAGCATAGCATAGATAAATTGTTTATTTCAGTTTTGAACAAGAAACCAAGGAGTATTGATTGAAATTGTATGGATTGGTGCTTGAACATAAATAGTAAGGTGTTTCTTTCTTTCTTTTGGTTTATTGTTGCTTATTTTGATATGGGTTCTATGATTTCTTGTTGTTTAGCCATGGGTTTTGCTTATAGCACCATGGGCTAAGGTCACTTGTGTTTGAGTGTTTGGAATTGTGGTGATGATTGTTTAAATTGCTTGATTATGGATGTTTATCTCTATTGATGATGTTCCTTTAGATTAGGGGAATTTACTTGTTCTATTTTGGTGGTTTTGCTATTAGCTTGTGTGTTTTTGCTAGTTATTTCAACGAGAGTTGGCTAGACGGGTTTAGGCACATGGGTATTGGTTTAATTCATCCGAATTGGAGTCGATTAAGTCCTATCGGAACGAGAGTTGGGTAGATACTTTAGAACCCCCCTAATCTACATTATCTTCTTGAGTTAAAACCTTGAGTGAGTGGTGAAGAGCACATAGGAGCATCAACCTTAGTCTACAAGTGGGAACACACGGTGACGGAGTAGTTAGCTAATTAGAGGACCATATCCGTGCAATTACCCGGGTTAGCAAAGGGAGATTCACCTCTCGATCATAGGATTTCAACCGATACCGTACCCTAGGCTTACCAAGTACGGGAATGATATATGTTTAGTGATCGCCCTTATGGAATAACCGGAAATAGAGGCAAACACCATAATTGATCTTTTGACAATCGTCTCATAAGGAAAAATACCCGAGCACATCTTCTTTCGCTAGTAAATAAAAATCGTTTTCTATTTAGTTGCTTTCTCGTAGCTTGCTTGTTTTTAGTTTAATCTTTGTTTCACTTGTGGAATATTACTTGTTTTAAGTTTCAAAATCGTGTCACACTATAATCAGCGACAACATATAGCAATTGGGCTATATTCCATACCTAGTCCCGTGGATTGATATTAAACCGGGCACTTCAACGACCCTCTTATACTTGAGAGGTTAGTGTGTTGCAAAACACGTGTCAAATTTTTGGCGCCGTTGTCATCATCCCCTATCGCCCCCGCCATCGCCGTCTTCCTCCTCCATATATAGGTAGTTTATATATATATATATATATATATATTATTTTGTATATATATATTAATTACAATATGTATATATATATGTTTAGGATATATATATAAATGTGTTTATATATGTTTGGGATTAATTGTTGGAATATATATATGTTTGGGTTAATTGTTGTTAGTGTGAGATTAATTGTTGTTAGTGGCTTGAATTAATTTTTGTTAGATTGTTTAATTTAGTTTTTGGGATATGATTAATGCTCTTGAAAATGTGTGTATTTTTTGGTTGGTTGGTTATCAATTTGTGTGTTGTTTCACTCAAAAGTATTAGTTGTTTCATTTAAAGGTATTAGTTTTTTCATTAAAAAGTATTAGGTGTTTCATTAAAAGGTATTAGTTGTTTCATAAAAAAGTATTAGGTGTTTCATTAAAAGGTATTAGTTGTTTCATTCAAAGGTATTAGTTGTTTCATAATAAGGTATTAGGTGTTTATTCAAAGGTATTAGTTGTTTCATTAAAAAAGTATTAGGTGTTTCATTCAAGGCATTTAAACTTTAAAGTATTAGGTGTGCCATTCAAAGCATTTAAAAGTATTAGGTGTTCCATTTAAAGGTATTAGTTGTTTCATTAAAAAGTATTAGAAGTTTCATTCAAAGGTATTAGTTGTCTCATTCAAAAGTATTGTTGTTAGTGTGTGATTAATGTTGATTTTATTATATTGTTGTTAGTAGCTAGCTTGGATTAATTGTTGTTAGTGGCTTGAATTAATTTTTGTTAGAGTTAGAGATGAATATATATTGTGTGGCTTGACTTGATTTTTTTATGCTAATTTTAGAGATGAACAATTGATGCACTCAAGGTGTTTATATGCTTGTGTGAGGATTAATTTAAGCATAAATTAGGATTAATACATTATGATATATTTTGGTTATTAATTTGATGAATGAATTGTGTGTTTCTTTAATTAGTTGATTAATGATGGTACATTAGAATACATTAGAAAATTAAAATGAATGTAGATTAAGTATAGTTAGGTATACTTTTAGGTTTAATACTTTAAGATACTTTGTCTTGAGAAACAGTCTTCATTTTGTCTTTCCTATAGGCATCTGTAGCTAGTTCTATATGGATCGAAAGTGGGTTCGAGCAGATCGATTATCAGATGAGTATAGGAATGGGGTGGAAGAATTTTGTAATCATGCAATTAGACACTGCACCGACCCTCGGTACATTCCATGTCAGTGTTGGAAATGTATGAATGGAAAAACTGTTAGTGGTCGAAAAAATTTGTTCGTCCACTTGATGATTCACGGTATTGATAAAGCATATACCGTTTGGACATCTCATGGTGAGACAAGAGATAGATGTAGCTCAAGCAACCTAGGAACTGACTTTAGGTTTGTAGATACAGTAGATGCGGATATTTTCGATGATGTACCGACTGTTGATACATTGAGTGGGGATGACGGTGATCTGCGAGATCACCCTTATATGTCAGAGAAGTTAAGGGATTCTGCTGGATTACCACTGTGGCCCGGGTGTGAGAAGGCAACAAAACTGTCAGCTGTGTTGATATTGTTCAACCTAAAAGTAGCTCACCAGTTGTCCGATCAGTGCTTCACAAGTATACTGGAAGCAGTTAGTGGTCTATTGCCTGATGGAAATGTACTGCCTACGATAGCATATGATGCTAAACAAATGCTCAAGTCCATCGGATTAACACATCAAAAAATTCATGCTTGTCCGGGTGATTGTATCTTATTTCGGAAGGAGTATGCAGAACTCGATGAATGTCCCAAGTGTGGGGAGAAGCGATATAAGAAAAATAAATCTCCCGTGAAGGTGATGTGGTATTTTCCGATAATACCAAGATTCAGGAGAATGTATAGTAGAGTTGTGGATGCTAGAAATTTAACTTGACATCATGATGATAGGATCAAAGATGGAATGCTAAGACACCCTGCTGATTCAACCCAGTGGAAGACATTCGATGTCAGACATCCAGGATTTGGCAATGAGCCACGGCACTTGCGTCTTGCACTCTCAACTGACGGAATGAATCCATTCGGTATCCAAAGTACCAACCACAATACATGGCCAGTAATACTGTTAGTTTATAATCTTTCACCCGAGTTGTGCATGAAGCGCACTTACATGATGTTGTCTATGTTGATATCAGAACCCAAACAACCTGGTAACGACATAGAGGTATATCTGGCTCCTTTGATAGAGGACTTGAAGCTCCTGTGGGATGAGGGTGTCGATGTGTACGATGCTTATAGAAAGGAGAATTTCAAGTTGAAGGCCATGTTGTTTGGAACTATCAATGACTTTCCCGCTTACGGGAATTTATCTGAATATAGTGTGAAGGGGGCCGATGCATGTCCTTGTTGTACCAAGCAGACACATCACATTCGCTTGAGTCACTGTAGGAAGACTGTTTATATGGGACATAGGAGGTGGTTGGACCCAACGCATAAGTACATAACAATGGCCGATGCATTCGATGGCACAAACGAGACAGGTGAAGCACCACATTTATTGTCAGGTTCGGATGTATTGAATGAGATGAAGAATATCGACACACAGTACGGAAAGAGCTTTGGAAAGAGTGTCCCCACTAGCGGTTGGAAGAAGGAATCAATTTTCTTTCAATTACCCTATTGGAAAGAGTTGTATGTTAGACACTCATTGATCTAATGCACGTTGAGAAGAACATTTGTGCCAGCTTGCTCAATACTCTCCTAGCTGATAAGAAGTCCAAGGATGTTTACAATGCAAGAATGGATATGATTGATATGGGAATAAGAGCATAACTAAAACATGTGCCTAGAGAAAGGGGTCAACCGTTCTTACCTCCTGCTGCACACACCTTGTCCAAGAATGAGAGAAAAGAGTTACTTCAGACGCTAAAGGATGTGAAAGTTCCAGAGGGTTATTCGTCCAACCTGCAGAGATTTGTATCAGATGATGGCGTGAGACTGATGCATCTGAAATCGCATGACTATCATGTCATCATGGAGACTTTCTTGCCCATTGCAATACGTTCTATCTTGCCTGAAAATGTGCGCATAACCATAACAAAGTTATGTTGGTTCTTCAAGGCAATGAGTAGCAAGTTCATAGATCCTAGAAAATTGCTTGGTTTTCGAGAGACAGTTGTGGGGGACGCCTGTGAGCTTGAGATGTATTTCCCTCCATCATTTTTCGATATAATGGTTCACCTAACCGTTCATTTGGTACACGAGACAAGGATGTATGATCCTGCTCGTATGCGATGGATGTATGGTGTAGAGAGATATATGAAAGTGCTCAAAGGATATGTGATGAATATGTCCGGTAGGAGGGATGCAAGAACTCTATTTAGTAGAAGAAGGATCTTGGTGCGAATTTATCCCGAAAGTGTCGATGCAATTGGACTTCCAATTATCGGTACACCAATAGGATGGATGGTGAAGGCATTACCGGTGGGTCAATCTATATAAGTGTTAGTATGGAGGAACTAACTGCGGATGCACTTTGGCGCATTTCACAACACGGTTGACGTCTTCCTTTTTATTGCACATGCAAGCACTTGTTGAGACATTTCCCACCAGAGATAGATCATGGATTGAAGTTGAGCACAATCGCACGTTTGTTGACTGGTTCAATGGTTATGTAGCAAATATGTTGTCACGGGATAAAGAATCAGTGAATGAAAGAGTTAAGTGATTATCTAGAATGCCTGATAGACATGTGTATTCGTATAAGTGTTATCTTATTAACGAATACACATTTTATACCATAAATCATGATGCCACAAGTACAATGCAGAATATTGGGGTGTCCATTACTGCAACTGCAGGGAATCAATCGAATACTACTTACTTTGGACATATTGTCAACATTTGGAAACTCGACTATGTTGTTCAACCGACAACCAATCTTCGAGTGCAGTTGGGTGATGATCCCTAAAAGGGTCCAAGTTGAAAGATCTGGGTTCGTACGCGTTGATTTGAAGAATGTGAGATACAAAGATGACCCTTACATAATGGCCAGTCAAGCTCAACAAATTTTCTATGTCCCCAGGCCAGGTTAATAAGAAATGGTCCATCGTGGTTTGTCAAAACAAATTTAACTTGAGAGTTCAGATTAGCGATGAAGATGTTGACACAATCGATGATCCTTTTCAGAACTTCACTCATTTTGTACCCTCTTTCGATGATCTAGCAAATCCACGCCCGTACCAGAGAATAATTATCGATGAGGATGAATATGACAATCCCGATCCTGTTAACATTTATGGTCATGAACGAGAAAAGTCAACCAAAAAACGTAAAAGAAAAACAAGTGCTAAAAAGAAATCTACGACTTTATTGAATGTTGTTTCTTTTGCTTTATTGAATGTTATTTCTTCTGCTTCCTTAAATATTGTTTGTTTTTTGTTTATTAAATGTTGTTTCTTCTACTTTACAGGATCATGTCTTATCTGCCACATCCCGGAGATGATGGAGATGATGATGGAGTACATTTAGAAGATCATGGTGGAGATTATGATGGAGATCATGGTGCTGATGATCGACATGATACTGATGACTTGAGACAGAGTGACATTTTTGCTCCCACCACTCAAAGACTCTGGGGATAATTAAGAGAGGTATAGTCGCGATGACTTCTATTAAGAGGGCTCGTGGAGGAGGAAAAAACAAGGGTAATTTTATTACAATTGAACAATTGAAATTGTAATTATATTGATTGATCGTTGAATCTAATTAAATAATATGTTATTGCGCTTATCATTCAACGAGTATGGGCAGCAATCAGAACAGAGTGAGACGTTGTCTTTTCTACCTTGAGAGCAAATAAAGCGATAATCCCTATCGTCTTTGCCATCTAAGGATCGAGCGACAAACCGACTTCTTTGAAGGAAAGATTATGGGATGAACTTTCAAAGATGTTAATTATATATATGCTTATTGAAATTTGTTGTATGATTACTAAATTTACTACATTGTTATGTTATATCGTCTGAGTACATTTCTCGGCCTTGATTATTCAAAGAAGAAGCAAAATCGTCTCAAGTTGGAGTATTGGCCAAGAATTTTTGGCTCTATTTGAGAAGTCAAACGAGATTCGGATCTTGGTCTTTACTCGGCTAGTCCAATCCCCGAGGTGATAATTGCCCTACGGTGGCCCCATACTGAGAGGAGTTTGTGCGACGATCTTTGGAGGATGAGTTCCGTAAAATTGATCAATATCATTTAATGTCCTATGATAAAAAGATTTATCGTATTTCTATTACAATCGTAGTCACGAAGTGAGAAAATCGCATAAACAAGCCAAGTCGATGGAGGCGCAATATCGTGGATCGAACAAAGGTTATGCACGCATAAGAGAAAATCTGGTGAGATCAAAATCCTAACATTTAATTTTGTTTATATATTCACTTGTAATATATCTAATAAGGAGACACATTAATGACTATCGTAGAAAGAAGAAAAAAAGAAAGCTGGAGAGCGTGAGCCTGTTGTTACCCGTTTCAAGTTATTTCAAACTACTAGAAAAAGACTCGATTCGGGGATATTCGATTCGATTACAACGATCATCGAAGAAGGGTAAGCTATCCATTAATTTGTCTTTGAATTACAAACTATTATTTCTAAACAAATGATTAAATAATAATCTTTTGTAATTCAGTAGCGTATGTCTCAGACCATGACGCCCGAAGACATCCACTTTATCGGTCCTGATGATCTACTTGGATGGGCTATAGGTCGTCAGGAGCATCGACCCGCTTACTTGAGTGTTGAATATGGCGATTGAAGTCATCAGCCATGTTACCATTCTTCAAGCCATGAATATGGTGGGTATACTTCGGAAGCGGAGTTGCCCGGATGGTTAAAGAGTTGGAACAGATGAGGTGAGAGACAAATCACATGAATAGTGGAGCAAGCTGTGAAAATAGTGTCGTCCCGATGCTATGTTTTCGGCTAATGCTAGGGGACGATTTTATTGAGGCACTTCGAAACGACGTCCCGCAGGTATCATATGTGTCTCACATTTATTTTAATTAAAGACTAATATATATATTAAAATTTTCTAACTAAATATCTTATTCGAACAATCATCGACCCTATGCTACCTTTATTTGGAGGATCCTACTCGGTTGGTGGCTACAGGAACGTTGCTCAATAACTCCGATGGAGTTATTCATGGTAGTCCCATCACTCCCCGGTTTCGTGAGGTCACGCCGATGTACCCGTAATCGGAGAAGAGGATTCACCGGTGCCTAAACCAATTGATGATCTTTGTCGCGATCGAATAAATTTGCCGGACACTTAATCGAATGGCCGACCAACTTGGTCTCTCTCACCATGAAGGTAAATTTAATATATGTTATTAAAGTTTATTATCTTATTTGTCGTTCTAAATAATGTTGCAAATTGATTGTAGAAACTGCCGACACCACAAAAGCCTAAACAGAAATCAAAGGGTGTCGCAGCCAGTTAGAGGGAGATACCGAGGGACTCCACTATTGGTGGTCGCAGACTAATTGGTTATCCATTGTGCGGAGACTTAGATCACTTAATCGCCACACAAAGATATCTGGCAAAAGAGATAGTGGAGTCCTCTCGATTTCAATATGGTCCACGATTCAGATGAATGCTTACTTTCATCGGAATTTATGAAAGAATACATCGCTCGGGAGCATGTGATTGAAGTCGCGTGAGCGAAGTGGTTGAGTGCAACTTGAGCATAGCCTTTATCGGTATGTGTTTACTAATTAATTCTCAAAGATTTACTTTCTATATATAGTTTAATTTTCAAATTAAATATTAATTAGTGTATATCCGTTGGTTAAAGATATTTGGGGGAGGTATATCTCCCGGGAGATCCTCGGCGGTGGAATGTATTCCTTCGTCTCCCCCAAGTGTCTTGCTTAATGGTTGATAGGCCACAAACCATGGAGTGGTTAGTTTCTCATATCTTTGAGTTATCTCGACAAAGATCATCTTTTTTTGGCCAACAAATGCTAAATTAGTACAATAAACATTTCGTTAAAATTTATATTCATAATATATATGATATTTGCACATATCTTTGAATTTGATTAATTTTAATATTCTTAATATAATATAGGAATCATTGGGTGTTGGTCGCCATAAATATGAGCACATTAAGTGTATATTTTATGGATCCATTTGAATGGGTCATTGATCTCACTTCGCATACATGGAAGCGTAAGTTCATTTTAATATTATAATATAATGATTTGTTTTACTTATTAAAATTATGCATATTTAATTTAACTTTATTTTTAATTCTAATAATAATAGTGTGATGACGATGTATCGAGTCGCCTTTCCTAATCAAGGCTCAAGAGCTAACTTCAATAAAGTGAATGGAATAATGTTAAGGTAAATTTAATTTATTAAGTTATCAAATTAATATAAAATAATTATAATTGTAATATGTGATTATAATTGCTAATCAACAAAATCGAGGCAACGAGATAGCGATCTTGTGGACATTTTTGTGTCTTTGTTATATTGAAGATATAATATCTTGCTTTCTCAAACGTCGATTCCTATCAACGTAAGTCAATTTATCGATTTATTTAAATTATTATTAATTGAATAAAATTTCATACTATATATATCTAACTATATTGATTAATTGATCGTTGTTTTGCGGTTTGTCTATGATAAATGGGGTCAAGTCTTACTCCAAACAAAGAATGAACAAATGGAAAATGGATTGGACGAGTTTTTTACAATCGATTCTTATATAATTTTAGATAGAAGCGGGATAACTTTTGGTAGCATATTACTTATATATTTGTATTGATATACTTCATGTTTTAATTTGTTGACGGATATTTATTTTATATATGATGCGTATGCGTTTATTAATTTATTTGATATGTTTCGGTATATTGGATGTATATATATATATTATCGTGGTATAAGATTTGGTTTATGATTTTAGTTTTGGTTTTGGTTTTATATAAACAGGATTTTTAAAATATAAATTAAATATATATTAATTGTAAAAAAAAAATTATTGGATGACGGTTTTTTCCCAAGTGTATTTATTTATAAAAATTTAAAAAGGGGGTTAGACAATGCGATTTGTAAACATTGTCTAAGAGCGATCGTTTGTAATCGGTTGGGAACCGCTTTGTAAGTCTTTTTGCTTGCAATGCGTTTTTTATCGGTGTCCAAGCTTGGATAATTTATTTTTGGAGGCTGTTATAACCGCTCTCCAAAGTCATTTTTAATCAGCTCTCCAAGCACAAATCTGTATTAGTGATTAATGATATGACAACAAATTTCATTTAAAAAATCCATCAAACTAATTAATGGATATGATTTATATTATTAAAGGTATTAGTCGTGATAATTGAAGGATATTACTCGTAATATTATAAGATATGATTTATATTACAACATTCGTATTAGTAGTGATAACTGAAAGACATAACTTACATTACCAAAAATTAATCATGATAACTGAAGAGTTATGTCTATATATATAAAATCAATTTCACGATGAATAAGTTTCACAAAAGATCTACTCTAATATTTATTGTAGAGGAATGAGTATGTGTGAGTCTTACAAAGTAAATACGAGTATTTTTTTTATTTTTTTTTCATTTTCCAAACATTCTTAAGTATATTTTAATTTAAAATGCTACCAAACAATAACTCACTATATGGGGTGAGTAGAAATAAAGGAAATGGACCATCATGCAAATGAGAGGACTCAATCAAAAATTTATGCAAATTATGAGTATTGTTTGTTGCCACAATGTATAAAGACAAAAACTCATATGAGATGGTTTCATGCATAAGACGGGGTACAAATTACAATTGTACAAATTACATTCGATTCTCTCAAAGTGTTAAAGCATCAACACCAAACTTATGCTTCTTCTCACCGTGAGACCGTCTCATGCAAGTGTGCCTCATGTATAATGTTGTGTTCGATATAATAAATCAGGATTAATCGAACACGTCAGAGCGACACGTGTAATATTTATTAAAATAATCATGCCCAATGGACAAGTATTCGCCACTCAGGTCAGGAAAGAAGGAATTAGATGGGCTAAATCAAGAAACAAATAAATGATATCCCGGGCGGCCAAAATTTAAGACCTCGAGATATCGAGGGTCAAGATGGTCGAACCTCGGATATCCCGAGGGTCAAGAAGGTCAAGATGGTCGCACCTCGAGATATCACGAGGGTCAATTGTTCGAAGACCTCGGATATCCCGAGGTCAAGATATATTCGCGCCTCGGATAAATCAAGTATGTTCGCACCTCAGACATGGCGGCTGAGTGCTTTCGACACTCGAATATTCAAGACCGAACATCCCGAGGGCTCGGTGTGCTCGAGGAGGACAATATTCCAAAGATAAAAGCGGATATGGTTTAATGGGGCGAACAAAGCATCCAACCGAGCAAAAGATTAGTTTGGACGACCAAAAGAGTGCTTTACAGACAAGTAAGCTCCAAGATCAACCGGGAAGACGAAGTTGAAAACGTGGCAGCATTACATGAGTTCTTGCATGGCTCGGAGTCTCCAGCTCATGCATACCAACCCAAATTTCATGCTTGTTTGTCTGCTATAAAAGGAAGAAAAAAAAGAAGAGAAAGGTTCACAAAAAATTCCCATACTTTTAGTGATCATACTAGAAACCCTAAGACTTTCGAGCCTAACTCTCCAAACTATCTTCATCGCAATGATTCATCTTCATAAGGTGTATCAAATATTTGCGATGTAAAGCTTCGCAATACTATATCACGGCTTGGCATGCCCCCAGAGTAGTCATTTCATTTAATTGGGTCAACAAATTCATCTTTTTTGACTTATATGTTTACATTACATGTTTTGTTTGTGAGTTGTTATCATAATTAGCCACATAATACTCTCGATAAAGGGACAAATAACCATTTTAGAAGGAGGGTCTTTTCACCAAGAAACTAACCCATACACAAACCCTTAGAGCCGCGAAAAAAAATAAATAACATGCCTCAATCTAGGAACACACAAAACGGAGAGGTAAAATCCACCACGATGACGGAAAGAATTTCAACACAAATTTCATAAAGATCAAGAATAGATCATCAATCTCGAGGATAACTATCATTTTATAAAGAAATTTTTGAGAAAGAATCGCCAAATTAGAAACTCAAGATAATATCTGACACGATAGTGAGCAAGTTAAAAAAAAATTGTGAAGCGGGCAAATCAAAAAGCCGATGATATGTCGATACCAAACGGCCTCGGTTCAGACCTTCGTTTGGACGCTTTGAGGCTCTCCACCAAAGATTCGGCAATAATAGGCGGAGGATCCAGGAAAGCGAACAACCAATGAAAATGCCCGCGACCTTCAGATCTTCATGATCATCCGTGATGCCGAACAAAAAAATCGGCGAGAACAAAATTGTCTATCCATCATCGATTGGGTAGTAGGACAAGCCAAGGGGGGCCCGCCTCATCACGAGCATGACCCATGGGTTCTCATGATGGGAAACGGCCCGAGCCAAGTCTGTCGGTTCCACAAAATTTGCGAAAATCACGAGGCCGTTGAGGATTCTGGTGCCTTTGGCGCGCGACCAAAGGCCACCCTCGGACGAGCACAATACCGCCGCCGCCATTTCACGGCGATCATGGCGGCGAAATACAAGAGAAAGTTGACCATGATTCGATCTTTGACCTCGGATGTCCATCTCAAAGCAAATACTCGGACTTTATGATCGCGATGGGGGCCACAGAGGAACGCAATGGTGCCAATCATTCCCCATGACTTTGGGTGATCGGGCACATAGATGGTTTTCTACCTTGCCGTAGTCTATCACATCTTTTCGCTCAATTGGGACAACGATCCATTTTTCATCCATGTGTGCTCGCCCGTCGGTAAAAAACAAAGGTTGACACATTTTTCCCAATTAAAAGGTAGTCGATCGAGCATACATAGAAAGATTTGATAAATGTTTATATGATCGGTTGAAGAGGATGCCAAGATCCTTTCGGGTTTAACTCTAAATCTTGATATGTGGAAGGCCATGCATCAAGACTGGCGAACACGATATTCTCGATTGCCAAAATCATAGCCATGCAAGATTTGCTCGCCCAATCACGGTTGGGTCAGGAACCTACAACTAGAAAAGCTTTCGGGAAGAAAGTGATGAAGGAAAGGGGGTACAAACCCCCAGGCTCTTTCAAACCATTCGAAGAAAGAGCAGAAGCAAATGCCCCAAAGTCTTTTTGGGCGTTTTGTGGGAGACAATCTATAACCAAATCAGAGATCGGGACATGTTGGAAAGGCCAAGGAGAATCATAATGGATAAACATCGGCTCAATGCTTCCAAATATTGTAACTACCATGAGTACATCGGGCACAACACTGAAGAGTGTCGCGATTTACTCCGCCAACTTTGGAAGCTATATGAAGATAATCGTCTTACCCAATTCTTAAAAAAGCTTTGGGAGCAGAGAGACTCATGATTTGAAAAAATAGAAGATCGAAGAGGTAAACGTAAAGCCGAGAACAAACATTTGTGGTGATCAGAAGAATCATCAAGTACCCAAAAAGAGGCTCTCTTTTTGTGGGAAGAGGTCGAGAAAGTCAAGAGATTCGGATGATACGTCCCGAATATGGTCGAATGATGGATGTTACCGGCACCAACATTATCGAATAGGCGAAAAAAAAGATGGAGATCGTGCCATGCAAAGCGTCCATCGAGTGAAGGTGGCGACACATCATAACGCCGCCCTCTCACCAAATTATGTTTTTGAAAGACGATCTCGGCGGAATCATAACTCCCCCACAACGAATCGTCTCCCGGGTTGAAGGTGCACCGTCTCTGGTTGATACCGAAGCTTATGCGAACATTTTGTTCGTCAACACCCTTCACCAGATGGAAAAGCAAGTTGGGGACTTGAGCAGTTATATTGAACCATGTAATCATACCATAATGGGTTTTGGGGAATCTGTAACCCGACCCTATGGTATGATTAGGTTAGGAGTCGAGTTAGAATCAACTCTGAATCCGGACATCCCACGAACTAGAATGCTAGATTTTGTAATCGTCGATGTTTTCGATCTACTTCAAAGGTCGCCCGTTTATTCGAGAATTCAAAGCGGTCTGTTTCTCGATTACTATTGTGTTAAATTTCCAACCACAAGATGGAGCAGGAAGCGTAAAAAGAGATCGATCGAGATTGTTTGCTATCATGTGCTCCAAAGAAAACAAAATATTGTCCACATGATGGAGCAAACATGGGAGATTGGTGAGCCAAGCCAGCAGGCAAATACCTCGCCTAAAGATCTTCCGACGAACATAAGTTCGACGAGCATAGCCCTTCGTGCGAGCACAGGATCTTGTGAACACTGAACTCGAGGTGACAACTAATTCCCCAGATCTCCTAGATCAAATGAATATTGGTCAGCCGAATGAGCAAACGGACCTAGAACCTCGCATAGGTTTCGAACCCATGGAGGTTGATGACGAGCACCGGGGGTCCATCCAAGATCCTCGGTGGAAACAAAAGAGAAAGCGAGCAACACCGTCGAACAATGGAGTCCATCAAAATCGAAGAAAACGGTCCGTGTGTTAGAAGTGTTCATTGGTTTAATTACGAACCAAAAGAAATTATTGCTTATCTTCAAGCAAACTTGGATGTGTTCGCATGGTCACACGAGGACATGGTGGGCATTGATCCAAAACAACCGCCACTCCTCAACCTTGATCCAATACAAACCCAATTATCCGAAGCGTAGGAAGTTTCAGGAAAAATATGCGGCAATGAATAGTGAAATCAAAAAGTTGCTTGACAACAAACTCATTCGAGAGGTAAAATGCCCAAGATGGCTTGCTTGCGGCTCGTCCGCAAGTCTAATGGATTATGTATTGATTTACGGATTTAAACAAGGCATGTCCGAAAGATAACTTCCGATTCAAATATCGATTATCGGGTAATCAACGAGCAACAAACTCATGACTTTCATGGATGCATTTCTTTGGTTATCAAGATACCCCGTACCCGGACGATTTGGGTGAAAAGAACATGTCTTTTTGGCAAGATCCTTTGGATTAAAGAATGCGGTGCAACATATCAACGTTTGGTGAACAAAATGTTCAACGAACACATCCCGAACAATTGAGGTATATATTGATGACATTGTGGTTGAACATAAGGAAGACCACATCACCCCCGCACGAACGTTCGATATACTCGGGAAGTACAATATGAAGCTAAATCCAGAAAAAATGTAGCTTTGGGGTTCACTCGGGAAAGTTTCGGGCATATGGTCAGTCGGCGAGGGATCGAAGTATAACCCAACAAAGATTCAAGCCATGCTTTCGATATTTTTTAACCGGACGTTTAAACATAAGCGGTTTATATCACGAACTGGAGACAAATGCAAACCTTTCTTCGATACATTTTCGTTAAAATTTGAATCATTAATATTATAGATATATATAATTCCAATGGCCCCTGCGAATTTTACTTATCTTCTTTGCGTGCTAAAATTTACTATACACTTGCCCATTTACTATAATAAGCTCGGTACCTTAATGGAAAAATAATATTGGTGTTGAAAATTACGACCATTTTCGGTAAATCTTGAAACAAGCAGATTATTAAAATGGGCGGTGGAGTTAGGGGATATTTTACGGATCCGTGCGAATGATGAATATGGCCGATTTCATGGTCGAGTTGACTTATCCTTTCAAAAAGCTATCGACCAACCATGGCATATGTATGTTGATGGCTCATCAACAAGTTCAAGAGCCGGAGCAAAGGTAGTTCATCAAACCCAACCGGACAAACATTTATGACCATCCGTTTTGATTTTCCGGCTACAAATTTTTAGCTTTGATTATACAAATGGCAATGACAATGGGAATTTGATTTTAGCGATTCTCGGATAATTAAAAGGTGACGAGATGGCATAGCAAAAGAATTTCGAGCATTTTGAACAAGTTTTCATTTTACGATTGGGTAAATAATTGAAGAGTGATTTAACGCAACATATAATCACAACTTGTTCGCCATTCTCAAAGTAACAAAGATCGAGTTATCAAAAGGAATTCTCAGTATGGCCAGTTATAATATTTCGTTATACTATCATTAAGCATTTATATAAAAAGAAGCTTCTCACTTCCACTTTTGAAGTGTATTACTCAAATTAATATAGAACAAATGAATTATTTAAATTCGAACAATATGATTGCCAATAAAATTCACGTATACTAGATGATGCGGTACATGCTAACTTATCCATAGCCCACCAAGAATTATGTGATTTATACCGTGGCCATTTGCTAATTGGGGATCGATTTGATCGGCCCATTTATTACGCGTCGGGAGTAAAATTGAAGATTACTATACTAAATGGGCGTAAGTCGAGGCCATTGTCAAGATTACCGAACAAAGAATGTGGAACTTTGTTTGGAAGAATATCATTTGTCGATTTGGGAAAATGATAACCGGCAATCGATTCGATGGAAGTGAATTTAAATTGTGCTTAGGGATAAAAAACACTACTCAACTAAAATTATCCTCAACCAAACAAGTTGAGGTCGTTAATAAAATCATCAAGCATACCCTCAAGGCGGACTTGATAATCAAGAGTTTGAAATATTATGGGCCTATAATTGAACAACTTTCGAACATTTGCGGAGACCCGTTTACGGCATTTGGTATTTTATACCCAGAAATCAAGATTCCAAGTCATCGAACAATGACTTTTCGGAGAGCACATTAATGACCTTCGCCCGAGTACTTTGGAAGAAAGAATGAAGGGAGGTCGATTTCAAGTATGTACAAAAAGAGATCGGAGAAGTTCTACAAAACAAAGTCCGAAAATGGTTCAATGTTGGTTTAAAAGCGAGCAATTGGGGTATCAAGTGGTGTGTTATGGGAATTTAGAGTTTGAGCGGATAAAGCAGGGGCCTATGATTTGGAAGCGAATGGAATCCCATATTCTACTCGTGTCAAATTTGAAAAAAAAATACTATCAATAATAGCGAGCATAATGGATTCGAACAAAATTCTTGAAGCGAGCATAGATCGGACGAACAAAATTATTTTAGCGATCATAGTGTTGGCGAACAAAAATCGTCCACACACTTTTTTTAGCGAAAGCATAGTGTTGGTAACAAAATTTGATCATTTTAACATTATTGAAAACGAACACAAAGGGCGAACATAATTTTTAAAAGGGCGATTACGAAAGAAGAGTACATTATGTTAAATATCTTATGTAAGTTGTGGGTATAAGATACGTTTGGTTTAGTGGTGGACGGGGATGAGTCAATTTAGTTTTAGTTTTGGTTTATTTTGGGAAAGTTCTATAAATAGGGGCATATTGATTTTTAAAAAGGAAAAATATTAGAATTTAAGGAGATTGGTTTAGTATGCCCGGGACGTAGAAGAATCCAAACCGCTCGATTAAAGAAACATTCAGTTGAATTGAGCTTTTGTTACGATTGAGCCTTTTACCCCATATAAAAAAGTTGAAGCTCGTTCGTTGCGGACTCAAGATGCTCGGCAAAAAGTTATGGTTGCCACTTGCGTTACTTTTAGTAAAACCGTCATCCCTAAAATCTCCTTTGGGAGGGATGTCAAAGTTCGCTTAAGCAATGTTTGCAATGAAGGGGACAGAATGGTGCGGAGCTTTTTTATCGGAAAGGCGAATGCGCGCCACATGCTCATGCCAATGGGTTTTAAATTTGTCCGGGAGGGATGAAAGCTTTTTCTTCTTTGAGCATGTTACTAGAAAGAAAGGGTAGACAGGATGATGTACATCCTTGTCAACATCAATTCCGCGGACAAAGGCCATTCGGTTCACTCAAGAAAAGGTTTAAATTCAAAACCTTAGTCGATATCTATAGTTGTGTAATAGATTAAGTCTTCTTCAGATATGAAGGATGTAATAGAATACAAAAGTGTTGCAAAAAGAAAAAGAAAGATATATGTACTTTTTGTTCGCTAAGAAAAAGCCTATTTGATTTTAAATTAAGTTCAAACTAATTACGAGTAATTTATATTATTAAACGGGTGATTCTTGGGTCAGACTAAATAAATTGAAGGATAAATTCGCAAGACCAAGAAAGGGGGGGTTCATAAAGTATTAAATAAAAGATATGATTTATAAGACAATCAAAATTCGGGAGCGGGCATAGTAAAACCCAATGTTGAATTCATTGAGAAGAAAATGGGCAAAGACGAAAGCAACAAACTTAACACAAGCAACAAAGCAAACATCAAAACAAGTATCAATTTTCATCCTCAACAATTATCAAACAATCGGGGTTAGAGAAAGTTCAAGTATGTAATCCATCCATTCGGTTGTAAATATGTTCGAACAAAAGAAAATCAAAAAAATACAAGTATTAAAGACATTGTTCGAAGCAGTAGAAATAAGATAAAAAATTACACAAAGACAAAAACTAAAGTAACATCAAGGAGCAAATTTCATTGGGGGTAGAGCGGAGAGAGATGTAGAACAAATGAGAACAATGTCAAGATCTTACAAAAGTAAATACAGGGAGGAGTCTTTATTTTTTTTTTTTTTTTCGTTTTCCGGCAAAACATTCTTAAGTATATTTTCGGAATTTGATCCTTCGGGAAGAACGGAGAAAAATGATCATTTAAACCAAACAATAACGGATACACTAAAGACAAAACGGACGAGTAGAACACAAAAAGGAAATGGACCATCATGCAAATCGAGACCCAAAGAGGACTCAAGAAAAATTTATGCAAATTTTATGGCCTATTCCGGAGTTTACGGCTCGATGTTTCTCGAGCTTTTTCGTTTCCATTGCCATCGCCACCTCCTCCCGAGAGTGAATCAATTCCTCCTTAGTCGGGCGAGCATTTTCACGAGCCTTTGCGGGCATCCTCCCGAGCCGGTGAGCAAAAGATTGTCCCCGAAAACGGTTCATCGAGTCCTGAAGTTCGATCAAAGCCAAGTAATGGAGGTGGCGATCGAGCATAGGCTTTTTCAAGAACGACCATAGATTTCAAATTTTCGAGGAGTAGGACCTGTGGTGGAATCGGTAGTCCATGCCCGAACAGAGTCGGCAAAAACATGCTCGGGAATGCCGGAACCTTGCGAAACTTAGTAGATTGGGCATCAAAGGCGACAACCTGCTCAACCTACATATATATTCTAGCAAATGAATATAAAAAGGGCGAACAAAAACAACCAAAATAGAAGCAGATCGAACACAACATATAAATATGTCACTGTATATATTCTCTATCTATTTCACAATTTTATTTTACTTTTTGAGTTGTTTATTTAACATTTTTCTTGTTCGTTGCATATTTTCTTTAAGAACGTGGAACGCCATTTTTTTGGAATTAAATAGATATATGCGCTTGTTTGGCACTACCTTTAGGGTAAGATAAGATAGGGTATAATTAGAATGTGTACAAAAGAACACGTAAATCATCCTTCCTATTGTTTGGTACGTTGTTATAATTTTTTTAGTTGGACAATTATTTATAGAGGCACACTTACGTGAGGCGAAGTATAATTTGAACATTGACACTTTTACATTTTGAGAGGGTGAGTGTTGATTTATGCTTGTTTGTACCCGTTTTATATGAATTTTTAGTTATAAGCATCATGCCGTCAAATTCAAGCGTACTTTTTAATGACTTAACTTTTATTCTAAAATGTACTCCCTCCATCCCAAATTCGACTACTACATTTTCGTTTCGGGCGTCCCACTCTTGACTACACCTTTCCTTAAATGAAAATACTCACTTTAATTCACACCCTTCAAATAACCCACTTATTTACCATATGTCACCCTCTCATACACTCAACACTTTATAATTTTATCACATTTAATAAATATTATTATACTCTTCAATAAAGTTGAATTCTCCTTTCTACCCCCAACACTTTATCACTTTATCACATAAAATACTAATAAATATTTTTTTCGTTTTTCTTAAACTCCGAGCACACAATAATGTAGTAGTCGAGTTTAAGAAGGATGGAGTATTAATTACTTTTACTTAATAGTATATTTGTTCTTATGGAATAATATTACTCGTATTGTAATTTGCTCCGTGCATCTGGTGCAAGTATTACTTTTTTATTTAATATTTGGAATAACGAGGCAAGTATTAGACGAATATGACATCCCAAAATCCTCCTCAATAGTAAAATTTGGAACTCGGTTACATTTAAATTAATTTTAACACTGAATAATTCAAATTTAAATTAAAATATATAATTGTTTAAAATAACATTTAGTATGCTCATTTAATACTTAATATATTGTATGTAATATATATACAGGAACAAATATATTAGTTGTGAATATATAAAAAAAAAATATAAAAAAATTCAACCCATCCCATGCATTTTTATATTGAAATTTATTGGAAGCAACTTAGGTAGCTTGTTGGGTGGGCACGATGAGGCGTCGCTTTTAAACGTGAGGAATTGTGAAACTGATTCATTATCACTCCTATTTAATACTCAGTTGAAAATGTAATTAATATTGATGTGTTTTTGCATAGAAATAATAAATAGATTATATATAGATTATTTAATCTACATATCCAGCCATAATAAAGCAGGTTCACGAGACGGTTGAGAATTTCACATCTCATAATAAATTAAGTTAGGCACAGCATTTCTAGCTATGGTTAAATTTAGAAGCTACTATCTTCTGCGACGAAACAATTTTTTTTTAAATATGAGTAATAATGTTGACCTAATTTTAACTAAATATTTTATAAAAAAAATTAAGTGATAGGGAAAATTACTAATATATATATACAAATTTTTTATGCAAATTACTAATTATAAGTATAAACGAGATTGTATATATAGCCAAAATTACACTCGAAAGTGCAAATGTACCTATGTATATACAACCATCTTGTACCATCTTTAAAAAATATCAATAGTTCAATAGGATTACACTTAATATTTCTTTAATAAAAATTTGTGCAAACCCGAATTTAATTACGGTGAATACTTTTTTTAATATCACTGTTATGTATAAAATTATTACTATTATGTATAAAAATTATCACTGTTATTTATAAAAAAATTGCACAAAAACTATCATCACAAAACTATTACCTTTTAAAAAATAAAGTATTTTTAATAGTGATAATTTTTTTTGCATAGTAATAATAGAGTTCATGCTAAAACTTAAGTCATATCCTATTTCCCTTCATTCTTCGATTTTGACATTATACTATAATACATTAATTAAAATATTTTAAAATACATGTATCACTACATGAGTTGGTATGTTGTGAAACTTGTTCACCGTGAAATTAATTTTTTTTTACAGACATACTCTTTAATAATATAAGTCACACATTTTAATAATGTAAGTCACATACTTCAGTTATAACTATGATACTCTCTACTATAATATAAGTCACACTCTTTACTTTTATGAATAATACCAAAAAGTCACACCCTTTACAGTAAAAAGTCACACTCTTTAGTAATATAAGTCACACTCCTTAACCAATTTCACCTTGAAACTTATTCACCCTATACTTTGTCATACTACTTATGTACTAGAAAAGATTATAAATATTTTTTAAATTGCAAAATAGGATAGTGAAATAGAACCTTATATTAATGTACCAGCTCTCAAGTGCTCATTGAAAACCCATTGAGGTGGGTAGTTTAGATGAAGTTATCACTTATCAGCCATTCGTTTTTGCTGTAATTAATTAAGTTGTGCTCTCAGCATCTCACCATAAAACAATTGTTATGTTGCTTTTATAATATGTATATAAATTTACTGCAACGACCATTTCGGAAACAACAAAGAAATTACCTCTTAAATCTTGAGCCTTAATTATTTGTGTTTCCATTATTGCACATGATCTCAATCCTTGTTTTGCGACAATTACTACTACCATATGATTTTTTATTTTGAAGTTTTTTTTTTAAATCGGGGCAAATGTTGAGCTGGACCAAAAAAATTGAAACTCAATTTCAATTTGATCAAATTAACTCATGTTGCTGCGCTTGAACTTGGCTCCATGAAAATTTATTGAATTCAAACCCAACTCAACTTGATTAGGTTACTTATTTAAATTATTTAGGGTAATATTTGTAATTCAATTGAAAAGATTAGACAAGATTTTTATATGTAAATAATTATATATGTTAATTAATACGAAAACTAATAAAGGCAAATACTTCTGTACAGTAGAATTAAGAAGTGTATTCCATTTCTTTGTTTAATTAAGCTATATTACCTCATATAATCACTCCAAAAGCATGAATAGATACAACGGTAGCTTAGCAGCAGTAAATTGGTAGTAATTCCTTTATTTGTTTTATGTATATAAAAGTCCAGTTGGCGTACCACCCTAATAAAAGAAAGGTACAACACTGTGATGCAGAGTTTTAGTGCGCGAAACTCCTGCGCACTCCGTTCACATTAGCAAAAAACCCTACGAGATCTTGCCTGTACGGCAGATACGATTTCTTCTTATCCTCTTCCTTCATCGCTCTACTCCGTATGTAAAAAGCCTCATGCGCAGACGGGGGCGCTCCGCCGTCCGCGGCGGCTACGGCTGAAATAGATCCTTTTCCATCTGCTTTTTTCGAGACGGCGATTAATTTCTCCGGTTTCTCTACCCGGTGCTTCGGCGTAAGAAACACGAAACTCTCCTCCTTCCCGTCGCTTTTGCTCCGCCGTAACAGATCTCGAATTTTCCACCGTTTAGATCCAGATCCAGTAGATCTGCTCTTTTTACACTGACTAGGCAGCGGCGACTCCGCCAATTTCGGCCGCCACACGCAGTACTCCCCCGCCGGAATATCCTCCAAATTCGCCGGAATATCCTCCGATTCGTCGGCCTCCGACGACGAACACGATGGAGCATCACAATCGCGCACGCCGTCCTCCTCACTGAAAAGCTGACCTAACGAAATCACACCACTCGACTCCGATTCCGGTTCCCCGCCGCCGCTCGTCCCCAAATCACCGTCGCTTTTCAGCAAATCGCGGTTGAAAACAGGGAAAACCGGCCGTGTTTGTTGTCCGTCGTAGAAGAAATCCTCCGCCGCGTCCTCTAGCACCAAAGCAAACTCAAAATCATCATCGCCACCATTTTCAACATTTCCGGCGACTCTCACGGCTATTTCCGCCAATCGATCGGACGAATAACTGTTAAAGCTAGGGCAAACGCAAACATCCTCTAATTTGCTGTTATTGTTCATCGAATCACAATAAATTAGAACCGTATAAACCTGTATTAATGTATATATATAATGAAATTTAATAAATGTGTTACGTATATGATAGAGAGAGAAAATTAGGAGAGAAAAATGAGGAAGGATAGGAGAGTTGAGGGGCGGGGGAAGTTAATAAATACGGTGCGAAAAGTTTACTTGGGTAACACGACTGATGCGCGCTCACTTCACACGTGGGGTTCTAGAACTGAATTGAAAGGCCCGCGTTTACGCCATTCTCAATATTTATTGCACATATACCTTACTTGCCAATCAAATTAATTATACCACCATTTTTGTTATTTATTTCTCATTCTAGAAGATAGAATTAATTAATTAATTAAAATTAAATTATTGTATTTGATAATATAGGCCATGTATTTGACGGTATTTATTATGTTGATGGAATGGTCATGTACTGAATTTGGTCTGCATTAATTTTGTTCTGGAAGATGAAGTTAGGAGGTGTTAGTTCAAATTTTGTAATTAAATAGTAATGAGAATAATTGAATATTATATTATAATGAGAATGATTGTTAAATTATTCTTGATATGCTTTTAATTTTGAAATAAATGGAAACAATTTTATTTTTTTATCGGACAAAGTTAGTTGGTAGTAGTTAATATACCAAGCACCTAAATACTCCACGAAATCGTCAATTCACCTTATAACTCCCATAACTCCAATTCGTTCCCAGAGGGAATCGAATCCGGGTCTCTCACTCAAATGAGGAGCCCAATGGCCAGGTGGGCTAAGCCACCTGGTTAAAAAATGGAAACAATACGATTTAGTTTATTTGAATCACGTTACTCTATGCAAGGTATTTGAATATAAATTCATCATCTTTTATCTTTATATTTTTTTAAATAAAAATAATGAATTAACAGTTAGCCATATACTTCATTTCAATTGTAGCAACAGTGAGATCGGAGAACTGAATCGAAAAGAAAACAAAACCTCAAGATCTTTTATCCTCATTGTATACCATAATTATATTATATTCATTTGCATTGTCATTTTTATTAGAGTTTTGAAGTTTGAACAAAGCGCCTAAATCATTAATCTATGTCATTTCTTCTAAATTATACTATGTCGTATCACACAATCAAATTATAATTATGTAGCCTCTAATATAGTTCATCGTATCTAACAGTATGATTGTTAAATTATTTTACATTTATCTAGAGAAGTCTTTGTATAAGTCGGCCCCCAAATACTAAATTTATTTGACTAATTTTAAGTTAAAAACATTGAACCATTAATTTTGATTTAAAACTAACATCCATCTCACAGATTCTTTTACAAATTAATAGCACAACGCAATATCAAATATGTGCATGATACAAGTTTAATTTGTGTCGAATTCGCAAGGAATAAGCCACATGGTAAACTCGTAAATAAATTAAAAGTAATAATTAAGATGCACGAATTCGATACCCTTAACTAAGGGTGTGTTTTGAAACACTTAAAACAGTTTTCGGAAAGTTGTTTTAAGTGTTTCAAAACATACCCTAAATCTATAATAATATAATTGATTATTATCTGCATTGTCCTTTTTAAATTTTTTGATAGGCTGATGTGTATGTACTCCCATTTGAGAATATAGTAAGCAACATGCATGTAGTCAAACACTAATTGCGGCTTCTTAGGCGCTTCCCTTTAATGATACCCAGCCAAACGATTTTTCTGCCAACTTTAAGTGCCACGTCATCTTCTCTAACAAAAAACAACTATAGAAAGAAAACTATGGTAGATATTCTAGAGGATAGAGAATAAACATGTCACCTGTGACGTTGATGGTTCTAGTCTTGTAGAAAAAAAAGGGGATAATATCATTTTTAGTCCGGTAAGTTTGGACAATTTCATTTTTAGTTCGGTAATTTTTTAATTTTTCAATTTTAGTCATGAGTGTATCAATTTTAGTCCTTTTTTTGTCTGAAATTTTAAATTTTCGTTGGAATCTTGCCGAAATAAGCATGTACACTTCATATGACACTTCAAAATTAATCTTTTTTTTGGATACATGATAGTCCACCTGTGTAGGTCACCGAAAAATTAAAAAAATCTTTATTTTGAATGCACATGCTTATTCCGGCAAGATTGCGGCGAAATTTTAAAATTTCCGACAAAAAAGGATTGAAAGTGATACATTCAGTACTAAAATTGAAAAAGTAAAAAATTACAGGACTAAAAATGAAATCGTCCAAACTTACAAGATTAAAAATGATATTATCTCGAAAAAAAACTAACATGACCTTTCCTTTTCATATATCAAAATTCAAATAGAAAGAAATATCCTGCAACTTAATTGGGATGATAAGGGTAGTTCAGTCATTTTATATAATAAAATAATTGTTTTTTTAATAAAATAAATAATAATTTTTATATAATATTTTTTATTAGTGGCACACAAATAATTGACATTATTCACATCAGATGAATTACCCTAGAAAAAATTAATTGCATGTAGGATGTAGATAAGGAAATTAAATCTCTTATTTACTCATCTAAAATAAAACGTAAATAGAAGGCTAAGAAGGGTTAATTATAAAGAAAAATATGATCATGATCTTTTTCACGTTTTTAATTGGATACAAAAACTTGTATAGACCTGGTTCATGTTATGAACTCGATTATTTAAGTATCATTGTTACATACAAAAACTCTCACTGTTATGTATAAAAATTATCACTGTTATGAACAAAAACAATCACTATTTAGAAACTGCTTTATATTTTTAAACAGTGATAATTTTTGTGCATAACAGTGATAATTTTTACACATATCAGTGATAGAGTTCATGTGTGAATTTAGTTCACATGAGTGTTACTCTTTTAATTGAGTAGATTTGCCCCTTGTACCATGCACACCGCGCCACTCGAATATATTTTGAAAATACATAATTTGTTGCCTTGAAACATGCAATTATTTTACACTAAAATATGCAATTTATGTTAGTAAAAACAAGTTGTACATTTAAATATAAATAAATTGCACGTTTAATTAAACAAATTATATGTTTAAAAAATACACTTGAGTTATATAGTACACTTGATGCATATAAAAACTTGCCTTTTAAATTTGTGTCAAGAACTTTTTAGTTTTATATTTAGATATACGGTTTACAATTAATCCTAATTAGAAACGTCATTTTATTCGAATGGGTAGTAATTGCGAATCTAAAATGCAAATCAAGATTCGTTAGATATGATGTGCAAATCAAGAAGTAAATAAATTCCTTGTGTTTTTAATTTTTTTTAAAGCAAATGTGTTCCTTGTGTTTTTAATTTTTTTTAAAGCAAATGAGTTCCTTGTGCTTAATTAGCAAATGAGTTCCTTGTTAGAAATTTTAAAATACCAGTATTTATGTACAAGTTAGTTATGTATAACAACAAGAAAATTAAAAACACATAAACATTTTCTTATAAAATCGTCTTACATAAGATGTAGAAATTTTATTAAGTACTCGGAAATCTAAATTTGAATTGTGTTTTATTTATGTGACATGCATTTTTTCAAAACTTGTTTCACAAATCGCAACCCATCTAACATTACAAAAACTTTATTGAGCAAATTAGAATAATATGCCTCCAATTTGGTAATTAAGCAAGACATAATGGTGGTTAAAACTTCAAAATAAAAAATTCTAACTCTTTTTTTCTAACTTCTTATTTAGATATTTTCTCCCCTAAAATAGTGGGCTTTTACTGAATGGACTGATTTTGGTCCTTTATGAAGTGAGCCCATGGGCCTCTAATAAGTGGATTCATCAATCGTGACCCACCAACTAAGCAATGCAAGATATTTCATAATTCATATTTCACATGATTTTCTTTATTAAAAAAAGTCCAGAAAACATACATATTTGAGAATTTAAACATTCCATTTAAATGTGATTACGATCGTGTTTTATAAATCATTTTTTTTCAAAAATTGTGAAAAATAATTATAAAAGAGAGTGATTATGAAAGTTATTTTAAGATGCAACTATTTTGAAACTGTACCTTTTTTTTAAAGAATTCTTTCTTGAAAATTGTATTTGTACCTAAAGTTGTACTTTTGAGAATAAGACTTATGCAGCTATAGGACATTGAAATTTGAATGAGTTGTCCGATTATGTCAGTCCACATATATAATATCCAAACGTTCTATCTTTCATTTTCTTTTCTTTAGCTTCAATTTATAAACTAAAGTCATTCTTAACAAAACAAATTTACTATAATTTCACCAAAAAATGAATTTTCAGGCTAGCAAAAGTAATGGTGGTTGCGCTTTTGGTTGTGGTGCAGTTGCGGTTTCGAATTATTGTTTCGAATGATCCACCTCTTGTGGTGGTTGTGGTTCCAGTCTATAGCAAGACACCACCTCTTGTGGTGGTTGCGGTTCCAGTCTATAGCAAGACAAAAAGATGTATCGTGTGTTCAATGATAAAAGAAATTATTGTAATTGATTATTTTAAAAAATTTAACTTAAAAAAAAAACATACATAGATTTTTATATATAAATAGAATCATGAGGCCCAATTTCAGTAATCTTTGATTGGGTCCCATGGAAAGCCCATGTAACAAGAAGAATAGTTTGTCATCATCTACTAATTTTTTACCTTAAAAAGGATAAGTTAATTTAATATACTTATCATCTATAATTTTTTATATTAAAAATGGATAATTTAATTTAATATCCTGCTCTATTTTGACAAACCTAGATCAATTTCCAACTCCATGCATGCGCCTCTATTATCAATTGCATCATTTATTGCAAGGTGATATTTTACATGGAATCATCAATATGCAAATTATATTTAATGTATGAGTGAAAGTATGAAATTTGGAGGTTTTTGACTAAGCTTATTAGCTCCTTAAATTAAGTTAAAATGTTTAGAAACTTATAAAAAAAAAAGCTATTTATAGTTCATAAACTTATATGACCATAAAATAAGTTAGTTATAGTTCATAAACTCAAAGAAAGAGTACAAACATCCAACTTATTTCTATTTAAGTATGTTTTTTATTTTGTAAAATTTAATATCATTATAATTTTTAGTATTTTTTATGAATTTAATATATAATTTAAAAAAATAAAATTTATTAATAATTTTGAGATATTTACATATATATTATCTCATAAAAATTTTTAAATTAGTAAAAAAATAATAAAAAAAAATAAATAAATAAAATAAAATTTAATTTAAATTTCAGTTATAATCTATTTCAAGCTAAAATTTATAGATTCCCAAATCGTCCATTGCATCAGAATTAAGTTAAGTTAAAGGTTAAAAAGAGATATTTATTTTTCAGAAATTATTCCATTTCGATACTAATTAGGGGGTTAAAAATAGACATTTATTTTCGAGAAATAATTCCATTTTTTTTTTGACAGGATATAATTCCTCTTCAATATTAAGTCTAGATTAAAAAGAGATACTTATTTTCCAGAAATTATTCCATTTCAATACAATACAACCATTCATTCACAAAACTAGGTAGTGAAGATTCATTGAACCTCAGACTCGCAAATGGAGAAGCTTATATATCTTTGATTGTGATTCTGTCTTTGACATCGGATTAATAGACAGAGATTATCAATTTTCTTCCGGAAATTATCCGGCTTGGAAACCCTAGGTTAGTCCACAATGTCACTCACAATTCACGTTCAATTCATATTTGTTTATCCTTTTTTTATGATTTCGCGCCGTTATTTCTGTTGCGCTTTTAATTGAACTGCGAAAGTGAATTCTTATGCATCGGAAATGGTGGAAAGCTTTACGTTATAGTTCTTCAAATTATTGGGTTGTGGTATGGATGTGTGCCAGTTTCTGCATTCTGGATTGATGAAATTTGATTTATTTGAATTATTACTTCGAATTGTGTAATAAAAAAAAATTGCTGGTAAAATAAATTTCCAATAATTTGTATGTTGTTGCGAAATATTGATGCCAATGAAATAAAGTATGAAGAATGGAAATTTGTCTATGGAATGCTCTGAGAATTGAGTAATAGTTTTGGAGTTGGTGGTAAGTAAAAGTTTGAAACATTGTATTCTGTTATACAATTCATATTCAAAATCTTTTACTATGAACCCATTGCGGAAAGCTAGTATGAACTGTATCTATAATTGTACTTTTGCACTAATGAAATTGACATGATTTCCACCTAACAGTTATTTGGATTATGCAGATATATAAAGTTTTCTGTGGTCCTTTACACTTTCTTGAAGTTCTGGGATTTATATGCCGAGAGTTTCCTCAAAAGTGTTGGCTGAAAAATAGTCACTCCCTCTTAAGTGTGGATTAACTATGCTGTTTATCTAAAGGTAAGTAGAGAGGCTCGATTGGTGACATGGGGAAATTCATTGGCCATCTGGCTGATAAATGATTATGGTTTGAGTTTCATTTTAGTAAAAATTGAGGTTAATGTATTATTGCAGCTGCAGGTTTATGTAGAAAAGGAACAATGTTAAATCAATGTGTAGGAAAAGGGCACTATATCATCACCAGTTTTCTTTGTCTATATCCAGTTGACGTGTTTTGGGACGCTAATGCGTAGCAGACTTTGACATTTTAGTATAAGGAAATTATGGCACAGACATCAGCCAAAAAGTATCCCCTTTCTTCTAAAGATTATGAGTTGTACGAGGAAATTGGAGAAGGTGTCAGTGCTACTGTATACAGAGGTCTTTGTATTCCACTCAACGAAATCATTGCTGTAAAGGTTCTTGATCTTGAGAAGTGTAACAGTGACTTGGTATGTCCTACTCTTCAATTGTATCCCATATATGCCTCTTTTGTATTATATAGTTTGAATTTGGATACGGTCTGTATCTCCTGTTGCTACTTTTACTGCGCTATCTTCTGGATTCATGCACATGTTCTGCTTCCCGTTTCTTGAAAATATTTTGATTTTGAAGCTTCGGGGGTTGACAGTGTTTTCTGTTTGAGTTAGAATTATTTGATGATTCATGTCCAAATAGGTCTTATCATAATGTGGCTTTCTTTATTCAATATCTGAAAAATATTTTGTAAATGCATATCCCATTCTGTGATATACTACCTCCGTTCCTAATTATCTATCTGATTATATCCAAGATGTTGTTCCTAATTATTTGTCACACTGCTAATATCAATCAGAAATTTACCATTTTTTCAGCCGATACCCCTAATAAGTCCCTCCTCCACCAAATCTATTCCCACTTGCCTTATTCATTCGTCCACCAAATCTATCCCCATACCCTTTATGGAAACAAACACTTTGTATTTATCCTCTAACCATCACTTAATTACTTCAACTGCCCATGTGCTTTACTCACAAACAATCACTTTATTTATAAATGGACCGTTTTCTTAATATTTGTTCCCAAAAGTGTGGGCATAACTTTGGTGGACGGAGAGAGGACTAATCATCTTCTTGTAATTATAATTTTATTTATTCATCAAGCAGTAATAGATAAGGGTATGATAGTCTTTTAATATCTTGACTAATGAAAATTTGGTTTGTATGAATGGATCAAGTCAGACATATAATTAGCAATGGGAGTAGTATACGCTTAATTTCTTATCAAATTTCGAAGAAATTTGTTGTATCTAGAAGGCCTATGGCGAAAGGTGACATGATGTACATGGAACAAAATTACTTGAGTTGAAATTGGAGTAAAGACAAGACTTTAATATAGATCCAGAGAATTTTTTTGAGGCATGATAGGCACTTGTGTATTTGGTGAATTTTGTACTTATACTTATCTTTGTAAGGCTTGCTGGTTATTATCTTAGTTGTTAAAATATGTCAGCTATATGGTATTCTCTCTCGCTCTTTGCCTCCTTTATATTTATATTTTCAGTTCGACTGTCACATGAACAGGATGGTATTCGGCGAGAGGTCCAAACCATGATTTTGATTGGCCATCCAAATCTCTTGCGAGCCCACTGCTCCTTCACCGCTGGTCATAATCTATGGGTTGTGATGCCTTACATGGCAGGTGGATCTTGCCTACATATTATGAAATCAGAGTATCCAGAGGGTTTTGAGGAGCCTGTTATTGCTACATTATTATATGAGGTCCTCAAAGCTCTTGTGTATCTTCACGCCCATGGATTTATCCACAGAGATGTGAAGGTATGATTGTCTTACATTATATGCTTGCTTGATTTAGATGATGTTTTAAGTTTTCATTGCATGCTATTTTGTGTTTGATTTATTAGTTTTGTTGACACCATGCTCTGTTTTCCCACATGGAACTATGTTGCACTCTGGTATTCTGAAAAGAAAATTAATGTTTTATTTGGCTCACTCATTGTATAGGGTTAAAAAACATATAACCCCCGTGCGTGTGTTTGATACAGTTTGCACGTTTGTTTGAGTATGCACGAAACTCCCTCATGTTACATTAAATGCATAAAATCCTCCTGTGTTTGATAAAAGCATGCATGTCTAGATAGATGCATAAACATGCACATATCAAAGGTGTCAGGAAATGGGCAGTGGGGATTTTGTGCACATTTTTTCAAACATAGTGGGGTTTCATATTTCATCAAACACATGAGGGTTTTATGCTTTTTACCTCATTTTATGGAGTTAATAAATGTGTTCTGTCTATTTCTGCTAATGGCTATATCTTTTTCTTTACCTCTCTCTCTTGGTGTGACATCACAGGCTGGGAACATACTGCTTGGTTCTAATGGTGCCGTTAAATTAGCAGACTTTGGAGTCTCAGCGTGCATGTATGCTACGGGTGATCGTCAACGTTCACGAAATACGTTTGTCGGGACCCCATGCTGGTAAGTTATTTGCATGAATGGCAAGTTTATCATTTGGGTATTCTCATAACAGACTAATTATTTGTTTCTTTAAACCTTTTCCTTTTATGTATATTTTAACAGGATGGCTCCTGAAGTCATGCAGCAATTACATGGCTACGATTTCAAGTCAGTGTCTGAAGAATATTCTTCTCTTCTATTCCTTATACTCTGTTTATCCTTCACAACGGTTGTAATATTTTTGCCTTCACAGAGCAGATATCTGGTCATTTGGAATCACAGCACTTGAACTTGCTCATGGTCATGCCCCTTTCTCCAAGTACCCACCAATGAAGGTTGATAATTATTCTATTTAAGTATATTTTTTTTCTTAAATATGCAGAAATATTTGGTTCCAACATTCTTCCCTTGTGCTAAGTTCAGGTTCTACTAATGACGCTACAAAATGCACCTCCAGGGCTGGACTACGAAAGAGACAAAAGGTTCTCCAAGGTATATCTTGCTTTGCTAAAAACTCGACACTTAATCTTGTCTCTGTTGCTAAAACACAACTTTTGCAGTCTTTCAAAGAAATGGTTGCCGCTTGCTTGGTGAAGGATCCCAAAAAACGTCCATCTTCAGAAAAGCTTCTGAAGCACTCCTTCTTTAAACATGCACGCTCAAATGAATATTTGGAGCGTAATATCCTTACTGGCATGTCCCCTCTCGGAGAACGTTTTAGGATTCTTAAGGTGACTCTTTCTATTCTCCTGTGTGTTTACATTTTGCTTTACCAAAATATCATTTTGTTTGATTGCATTCTTGACTGTATTAATTTCGTCAAAACCAAATTGCTATTCAGGTAAAAGAAGCAGACATGCTTCTACAAAATAAGGCATTGTATGAGGACAAGGATCAGTTATCACAGGTTAGGAATTGATTACGTTGGAAATTGCAAATTTTTTCTGTATAAAGAAATGCTTCCTTTTCTGTGTTATTCTATGCCAAGTGTTAAAAACAGTTGGACCTGGAATGTAATATCTTGTTCTTCCAGGATCAGCTGTTTCTCCCTTTTGCCCTGCTCGCTCGAAAGGCAACTCCGTCTAGGTTAGGCCTTGAGTGCTTATATCTAGGGCAAACATGTATGCATGGTTGCTACAAGAAATAGGATTGTATCAGAATCTGAAGCTTTTGCACTTTAATGCACATATATCATTCTGTTGACTTGTATGAACAGCGAGGAAGATTAATAATTATTGTTCAGGGTAAGTATGCAGTAATCTGATCGCTTAACTAGATAAAATTAATTATGGAGAGTACATCATTGGAATTGTCGGAAGACAGGAGATAATTTGAATGAAGATAGTGAGGAAGATTAGTAATTATTGTGGAGGGCATATTTTTTATATCTAGCCTGAATGGGAAGTATGCAGTAATCTGATACCTGTGTTTCTGAGGCTTAACTAAATAAATTAATCTGATACCTGTGTTTCTAAGGCTTAACTAAATACAGACAGGAGATAATTAAGGAACAAAGCTGGGATGAATTAGATTAAACATGATAAAGATAGGGAGACCATAATATAGGTAAAAGATAGGCAATTAACCTTTTGTAAACATATTTTTAAACATGGTTGATACTATTGTTGATTTATGCTTCGCCATGAATTCTGCTCTTTTGTTGCTGCTTGTATATCAGCTAATGATAATCTTGATTTAAATGTCTATTTTCTTTACCTCATTGTCATACACATATATGATGATTCTAGTCATCCCTTATCATGAGATGTTGTTATGTGCAGCAAGAGTATATTCGAGGAATCAGTGCGTGGAATTTCAATTTGGAGGATCTAAAGAATCAAGCTGCCATGGTAATGCCATGGCTTCTAATCAGTTAATGATTTGGTTTTATTCTTATAAATGCCAACTTCTATAATGCCTATTGTTGCTTGCAGATTCAAGATGATATTATGTCAAACTCAGAAGATTCAAGTGTGGCTGGAAACCACACTGATGGGCAGGAAATCTCGGACCCCAATAATCATTCTAAAGCTGCATCTCATTTGGAGGCATTTATTTAACTTTTGCCTGGTTTTTTATTTTTCAACTTTTAGCTCCATTATTTGTTCTTTTTACCTCCCTCCACTTTCTTCTGATCTGCATGGTATTTTCTTATTTTCTTAGGATGAGCTCAACGATATACATAATTTGGAGGATTCTCTTTCCGCATTTCCGATGAAACCTCTACAGGCTCTAAAGTATGCTATCCGTGTCTATTGACCTTATGGTTTCTGCTCTTTTAAACTCTAAGAATATTTAGTAATAAGAGGTACCAAGATCATAATATCTAGTAAATGATCTAATCTGTAATCTTGTGTTTTGTGATAGCTAAATGGTTCTTTTGATGATGTCAAAAGGGTTGAAAAATGACATTAAGTCTTAGGTTGTTTATTGGGACATCTGTTAATTCTCTTTTTAGATAAAGTTCTAGAGAGTTTAATGATTGCCTTCCGTGTCTTGTTTTTCATGATAAATTCTGAAGTGGCAACGTTCTTGTGATGGCCCTGAACCAATCAGTTGGAGTGAAGAACTTATGGATTACTAATTATCTATACATTCATTAATGTGTCTTTTCATGTTGTTCCATTTCTCAATTGTCACCTTTACGATCTCCTCATGTTTGCCACATATTATGATGCACTTTTGTTTAATACAGGGGTTGTTTTGATGTTTGTGAAGATGATATTGCTGTTGGTAGTCCAAGTTCGAGAGATACTGCCCATTCAGATCCTGAACAACAAAGTCAACAACAGTCAACAAATGCTGTGGACCGTGAAGCAAGAAAGAATGATGATGGGAATTGCTGTCAAAGTGGCTCCTCGTCAAATTCGGTTATTGCGGGGCCCAGGAAATTGGCCAGTGGCTCACTGTTACAGGAATATGTTCTCTCCCCTAAGAAACTTGCAGGTGATGGGGACAGGTATATTTCTTATATTACATAATTTTATATTTAGAAGATTAAAACATCTTTCATTTGGTAGTTAATCTAGGATGGGAAAGGGTTGCCTCCACAAAGTTCTGACTTCTGATTTTTCTCTTAAAAAAAGTTCTGAGTCCATATAGATCTTTTCTGAACTCTGCTTTCTACTGCCTTCAAATTTGGGGTGCCGACTTGCTGTAGTGTGATATTTATATGATCTACAATGTATTCACACTACCTTCTTTTCTTCCTGTTCACTATTATCTTATTTTTTTTCAAATATCTGCGTGAATCTTTAGAAAACAAATAGGTTTGCAGAAATAATTTAATAACCCTACTGGTAAAGGAAGTGATATGAGGTTTCGAGCTCTCCAGCATAAATGTTCTATTCTGCTTTTACACAGATGCTATATAATGTGGAACATGCTGTTTAAAATTGCAACTTCCAATCATTAAGGTTTTCATAAATCAATTTATCCACAGCTTGAAGTGATGACACGTATAACCTAACATGGATTTTTCTAAAATTTGTTGCCTAAATAAGAGGAAAATTGACCCAGAGGGCCTCTGTGTCTGAGGGTTGAGATGTCCGTGTATTGTCAGTTAAAGGACGTAATCGTCCTCCAGTTGCCCTTCGTTTGTTTATAATACACTGCTTTAACAGATTATAGTTTTTCTTTGCATGCAAATTTGTTGGAGTAATGGGCTTTTTATTTAAATGAAGGGAACCTCTGCAACCAAGATATCAGAAAGAACGGAATTATAGTGGTCCGCTGCAGTATCGTCAAAAGAAAGATTTTAGTAATTCTAATTATGGTAATGCACTCTGCCTTAACACCACCGTTATATTTTCTCATCTTAATGGACCTGATTTCTTCTTTTAGTTTTTATTTTATTGTTGTATTCATATTTCAAAAATATGTTAAATTCCTATCTTAGGGGAGGATGCATCTGAAGGTGCTGTTGTTGAGCGTAAAGGACGTTTCAAAGTTACTTCAGCAGAACTGAGTCCCAAGGTTTGAAATTTAACTCCTAAAGTTGACTTAAGTAGGCTTATTCAGCTATTTTTTAGTCATTGCTACTTCATTTTTGTAGTATGCGTCTTGATGTATTTCTGGCCTTCTGCTGATGTAACAACTCTAGTGCTTGTATGGGCTCTTATTAACTGGACTTCATTGTTTATATTATTTAAAATTTAGAAATAATATAGGAACATATTATTAACTTTTCACTTGCATTGATTATTAACTTAGAAGGTAGCATATGCAATTATTAACTTTTCACTTACATTGATTATGTTATGGAGAGCTGTCCAGTTGATTTGATTCAGTGCCCACCTTACATTTCGGATGGCTCCCTTATGAACTTTCTGAATCCTATTAATCTATTTTTTGCTCAAGATAAACTTAGCTATCTCTTTATTCAGGGTCCTAACTTGAACCCAGTTTCTAGCACCTCCTCAAGCCCGACGGGGCCCAGCCATCATACTGGTTCAGTTCTTCCATCGTTGCAATTCATCCTGCAGCAGAACACTGCACAAAGAGTAAGAACTAATCAACTTAGATGTCGTTTGGCTTAGCTTATAAACTGTTTAAAATATCATATGAACTGCTTAAACGTGTGGTATTATTATTTTTTCCAAAAAAGTTCCTTGGTTCAAAATAAGATGTTAGGTTGGATTTAAAAAGATTTGGACACCCCAACTTCTCATGGAAAATTATATTCTGATTTGGCCATTTTAATTTCAGGAATTGCTTTTACCAACATTGCAGACGTTCTACTTTCTTATTTTATACAAACACTTCAATAAACCTAATCAAAATAAGATTTAGCATCTTATAAGATCTTAAAACAACTTCTCTGATGTGCAGCTTATAAGATATATTTTTTTTTACCTAAATCACCCACTTATTTGTCTTTTCTTTGCTGACCTGGTGCCTCTTCATCTTGTCAGGACGAGATACTTAAATTGATGAAGTTTGTGGAGCAAACCTCTGGTACTGCCCGTTTGAACTTTTCTGTTGCATGCTTTTTTTTTTTAGCCTTTTTATTTCACGAGATTAGTTAAATCTAGCTATTATTTTTCAGAGCGTGTTTGTTATTTTCTGGACCTTGATTTCGTCTATTGGTATATGATAAATTAGTTTTACCCTGTCTGCAGGCAATTCCACAGAGATAACGGAAACTGGAATAAATGACCTCTTGCAGGTATATTTGCTCTTGCTGATAAAACCCGTTGAGTTTTTGTTTGTTCCAAGTTTGAAGGGTTCTTATAATGCTTTGATTATAATGTTCTTAATGGTTCAGAAGGAAAAATGTAAATTGCATTATACATTTTTACTTGATGCAGATAAACCCAACTATGAGGGAGAGAGAATTGCAAGCTCAGGTTATTCAAATGCAACAAAGGTATGAAATCAAACCCCCGTAAAGTCTCGATGTTGTTTTATTGCATCCGCTAAAACGAGTTCAAATTGTCAGCATCGGAAGTCTGGTTGAAGAACTTCAAAGAGTGAAGGCTAAGAATTCTCAGGTTTGTTAAGTTTCCATGTTAAGACATCTTGTTTGTAATGAACAAAAGAATTTCAGCCATTAATTTGGCAAAATAGGATAAAAGTATATATAAACATATTAAGATACTCTTTTCTGTGAAAAGACAGTTTTTGTATTTTCTCATCACAAAACTGCAGAATTTCTCGAGCATGTGAAGCTCGAGAAATCCAGTCTTTGCACAAGGCAGCTTTTGCACATCTTGGACGTATAGAGAAAATAAAATTGTCTTTTGCAGAAAGGCTGTCTTTGGCTTTATATATACCAGAGTAGCTACATGTCTTTTATTTATTTTTATCAGTAGCTTAGTAGCAATATTCCATTTTCGTACAGCCTAATGGTCACAGCCCCATATTTATTGCATTTTTTCCGGCTCTAGCTAGTCATAAATCTCCGTATCTTATCTAAAATATTGATAATTATGTTAATGAAAATTCTAGTATGTTTGTTTCGGGCTTAAATGGGTTTGAGTAAATTCTGCCTTTGAAAAATCTAGATAAATAATTTACATATAGCTTTGTTTTGGGATTTGTGCACAGGATTATATGCTGAAATGCCACATGAATGCTGAAAAAGTATGAAGTGTAGTATTAAGGGCTCTGGGTTATAATTCTTCAATAGGAATAACAATGAACATGAAACAGGGTAATTGTGGTGTTAATGAGAATAAAACATGACCAATTCACCTTTATCATACTTCCCACGAGGCAATGAGACTCTAAAATAAGTCAATTAATACCTCATTTTGATTAAGTACCTCTTCCACTGTAATCACTTCTCAATCAATATTTCTCAACCAACAATCATTTTGTCCCAATTTATTATATGATCAACTATTCCCATTGAAAAAAATTCAAACCAAGTGCCCCCCTAAAACGAATGTGAAAAGTTGTGTTTGTTGGAATCAGGCAATAGAGTAAATGTAATAGATATTAGGCTGAGGTTTAATCTCGAAACAAACATACATAGGGATCTCTAAATCCATGTGATTGATTAATCATGTATAGATGAAAATAACACGAACTATCCTCCATTTGGATTGACAGTTGGAAAGAAAATACAAGACATTGCTCAAGCAAGACGACAGGATAAGAGAATAGTGAGTTTCTAGGAGAAACGAACAAGGAAACGAGGATGCTACTTCTCCTGTCTCATAATTATTTCATCGGGAATCTATCTCAGATTTCGGAATGCTTCAAGGTACAACTTCTGATGCTATAAGGGCAATTTTTTTTGTGCACAGTCGAGTGTTAGAAGGGTCCCCTTTTCATGTTGCTATTTCCAGTCTGAGTGGCATGGTGTTGTGTAATTTAACTCGATAATAATCCATCATTGTAATTATTTTAATTTTATTATAACATTGTTATCCTCGAGCCAATGTTTTACGGCCTGCTGCTGCATTGTATATGAATTCATTTCAAGAATATTTCAAGAGGGTGTAAATGAAACGAGTCGAGGCTCCATACATCGAGAAATAAAGAGGGCTAGAGGAATTTAAATATCATTTTTGTTTTGTTTTGTTTTAGTTGATATGTTGGATTGGAGGCTGCCTAAAATCAAGTCTATGCTGCATGCTATTTAGATGTTATAACCCAGGTTGGATTTCTATTTTACATTGTAAAGTGTGTTTCATCTTCTATATTAGAAATTAAACATTATTATAGTTTGTGTGTACTTGCATATGTGTTTTTTTCTTTTAATCAACGTACCCATCCATTGCTAAATATGGGCTTCATTTGGGCTTTAATATTATTTTTATTATTCAATTGCTTTTCATGTTATTGATTATCTTGTTAGGAACAATGACAAGATAGTATAGTTTAAAATAATTGAGACATGGCACATGAAGACCCATTCGACCAATCTCCAAATATTAGAAGATACATAATGGACAACTCTTACAAGAAACAACTACTTACATAGTGTGCAGACACACTTGTGTGAGACCGTCTCACGGTGAGATGAAATGTAATTTGGGCATTGGTATTTTAACACTTTGAAAAAGGTGGGTATTGATTGTGTTAAGTTGTACTCTGTCTCATGCATGAGATCCACATATACGAGTCTTTGTCAATGGGGCAAATCTTACAAGTAACAACTACTTTGAGATCTGTCTTTAAATTTGCAAATTACAAGCATTCACCTTTGTAAATAGGACTCGTGGATAAAAATATAAATCTCAAGACAGTGTTAGTACTTTTAAGTACGTATATGTAATTTCACACTGTTATAACTGATGCGAGAAAGATATAAAAAACGATAAATAAACCGAATAAACTAACACCTAAATTTTACGTGGTTCACTAACAATTTGTTAGCTACGTCCACGGGCAGAAGAGAGGATCTCGAATATTATTCAGAACCGACAACAATATACAACTCAAATGGGAATATAAATAATAATCCCTAACTGATTGGACCTAAGTTAATAAGCTCAAAACCGAAACTGAGTAGGCCTAAATTAATAAGCCCAAAATCAAAACCGACTGATGCACTTGTATTAAAGAGACTTGGGCTTCTTAAATAACATTAGGAAGCCCTTCACCTTTTTTCCACAATCCGGTGTGGGACAGAATAGAACTTCTTATAGGATCAGGAAGTCCTCCAACTTTTGATACAATCCGATGTGGGATAAAACAAACTTCTTTATTTTACACAATTCCAACAAATCTCCACCTTGGTAAAATAACAGAAAACTTCATTTTCTCCACCTTGACTTGAATCATCTCACAGATGTACCAGATGCACCATAAAAGTGCCAGACGTACAAGCAACTCCTCGTACACAGATTTGCCCCCAAGACAGGGCAATTAACAGCTTGTAATATTTAACAAGTTCAAACAATGTTGGAACTTGTTATTTAAAACCGGCTTGGTGAACATGTCAGCTGGGTTATCAGCAGTCTCAACTTTCTTTACTTTAACCCTCTTCTCACTTCTCAGAAAATGATATCTGACATCAATATGTTTCGTTCTGTCATGATGAACTTGATCCTTGGCTAAACATATTGCACTCAGACTATCACAGAATACAGTTGCATAATCATGATGTAGACCAAGATCACTAACCAGCCATTTCAACCAGATTCCCTCTTTAGCTGCTTCAGTCAAGGCCATGTACTCTGCCTCTGTAGTAGATAAAGTAACTGTAGGCTGCAAAGTTGCCTTCCAACTTACAACAGAACCACCAAGAGTAAAAGCATAACCGGTCATAGACCTTCTACTGTCAACATCTCCTGCATAATCAGAATCACAGTAGCCTGAAACTAAACAATTCGTATCACCTCCATAAATGAGACCGACATCAGATGTACCTCTAAGGTACCGAAATATCCTCTTCACATTCTGCCAATGTTCCTTTCCAGGTTGAGCCATAAACCTGCTGACAACACTAACAACATGTGCAAGATCAGGTCTAGTACAGACCATAGCATACATCAAACTCCCTACTGCGCTAGCATAGGGAACCCGAGACATGTACTCCTTCTCCTCAGCAGATTCAGGAGTGAAAGCAATAGATAAATGAATATTTGCAGCACTTGGAGTATCAATAGGTTTAGCTGTAGACATACCAAACCTTGATAATATCTTCTGAATATAATCCTTTGTGAAAGGAAAAGCTTCTTCTGAGTTCTATCCCTATGAATCTCCATTCCCAATATTTTCTGAGCAGCACCCAAATCCTTCATCTCAAACTCAGCACTGAGAAGACCTTTTACCTTTTGAATATCTGACTTGTTCTTTGCAGCTATCAGCATATCATCAACATATAAGACCAAGTAGATAAATTAATCATCTTCCAGCTTGTTGTGATACACACAACTATCATACGGACTCCTGTTGTATCCAAGATGTGCCATATAACTATCAAATCTCTTGTACCACTGCCTTGGAGACTGCTTCAGCCCATATAAGGACTTCTTCAATTTGCAAACATACCCTTCTTTCCCGGGAACTTGGAAACCATCTGACTGGGTCATGTATATCTCTTTATCCAACTCTCCGTGTAGAAAAGTTGTCTTCACATCGAGTTGTTCAAGTTCCAGGTCCTGATGTGCTACCATTTGAAGTAACACTCTAATAGAAGTATGTCTGACCATAGGTGAGAAAATCTCATCATAGTTTACTCCCTCTTTCTGATGGAACCCCCTAGCAACGACTCTTGTCTTATACCTGATACCCTCAGCAGGTGATATTTCTTCGTTCTTCTTGAAGACCCACTTGCATGTAATAGTCTTTCTCTCCGGAGGCTTCTTGACTAACTCCCAAGTCATATTCTTGTGAAGTGACTCCATCTCATCTCCCATGGCAGCAAGCCATTGGGTAGACTCTGTACATGTAACAACTTCTTTGTAGGTGGATGGCTCATGAGAATCCACCTCTTAAGCAACCTGTAATGCATAACCCACCATATCCTCAAACCTATATCGCCTTGGAGCCTCAACTCCAATCCTTCTAGCTCGATCAAGAGCTATACTGCACGGTCTTGTCTCAGATGGTTGAGATTCTGGTGGTGATGCATCTTTCAGCTCGGTGTCAGAATGTGAGTGTTGTTCTCCATCTTCCTTTTGTGACTCACTCTGCTCCACCTGTCTGTCAACACTATTGTTTCTGATACAACAATAGACTTCACAGTGGGGTTAAACATAGAATTCTCATCAAAAATAATATTTCTGCTAAGTATGACTTTACTTTCTGATGGAGACCAGATTCTATACCCCTTAACACCGTTTTCATAGCCCACAAAAACTCCTTTCTTCACCCTTGGCTCCAATTTACATGATAATAAACAGTACATCCAAAAACTCTCAAATTAGAGTAATCTGCAAACTTACCAGACCACACCTCGTAAGGTGTTTTGAGGTTGATACCTGTGTGAGGTGCACGATTTATCAGGTAACATGTCGTGCTGACCGCTTCTGCCCAAAATCTTTGGGCTAATCTAGCATTAGAGAGCATGCATCGAGCTCTCTCCAGAAGTGTCTGATTCATGCTAACTGTTACACCATTTTGTTGTGGTGTATCTCGAACTGTATGATGTCTTGTGACCCCTTCATTCTTGCAGAACTCATCGAAATCAGAAGAACAGAATTCCAGACCATTATCAGTTCCCAGCCTTTTGATTTTCTTCCCTGTTTGATTTTCTACCAACGCCTTCCATTGCTTGAAACTCTTGAAAGCTTCACTTTTATGCTTCATCATAATTACCCAAGTCATTCTTGAGTAGTCATCAATCATAGACACGAAGTATCTATTGCCTCCTAAAGATTCAACACGAGAAGGTCCCCAACAATCAGAATGGATATAATCAAGTGTGCCTTTTGTTCTATGAATTACCTTGGGAAACTTGCTGCGATGAAGCTTTCCAAAAACACAGTGCTCACAGAAACCAAGACTAGTGACCTTGTGGCCACCAAGAAAATCATCTTTCGACAGAATTTGCATCCCTCGTTCACTCATGTGGCCAAGTTTCATATGCCATAACTTAGTCAAGTCGTCTTTGTGAACTTCCGATGATGCAACAACAGCAGAGTCAGATAGCGTTGGACCTTGCAAAAAGTACAAAGTTCCCCGCTTCACACCTTTCAGAATCACATTAGAACCCTTGTAGACATACAGAACTCCACCTTCACCTCTGAAACTGAAACCCTTACTGTCTAGAAGACTAAGTGATATCAGATTCTTCGTCATTTGTGGAACATGTCTAACATCGTTCAATGTGCAAAATTTACCATCATGTGTCCGTAATTGAATTGAGCCTATTCCAACCGCCTTGCAAACTGAATTGTTGGCCATAGAAATATTGCCTCCATCCACTTGCTCGTAAGTTGTAAACCACTCTCTGCGCGGACATATATGAAAAGATGTCCCGGAATCAAGAACTCACACATCAGTGTGATGTGTTTGTCCATTTGCAACTAGGACTACATCCTCCTCGTAGTTGGTGTCATCTCCTTCAGCAACAGTAGCAGTACCTGTTTTGTCTTCCTGTTTCTTCTTCTTCTTCTTCGGACAGTCATTTTTCCAATGACCTGACTCTTTGCAGTAGTTACAAATATCGGTTTAGGACCCTTAGACCCAGGCTTCTTGAATTTCTTCTTTCCCGATTTTCCAGATCCCTTGTTCCCATTAGCTACTAGTCCAGCGGCCTGATTATCTGAACTTCCACCACTCACCTTATGTCGCAACTCTCTAGTATGCAGAGATGATCTGACCTCTTCCAAGGACACAGTGTCTTTCCCAACAATGAAAGACTGCACAAAATTCTCATACGACAAAGGCAGAGAAACCAACAGAATTAAAGCAGCATCCTCATCATCAACTTTAACATCAATATTACGCAATTCTAATAGAATTGTATTCAATTGATCCAGATGTTCACGAAGTGGCTGGCCTTCATGCATACGCAAACTGAACAGACGTTGTTTCAACAACAACTTATTGGTTAGCGACTTCGTCATATACAGACTCTCTAACTTCAACCATAGACCAGCTGTAGTTTCCTCCTCTGCGACTTCATTAATGATGTCATCTGCGAGACACAGCATGATTGATGAGTGTGCCTTCTCCTCCAGAGTGACCATCTCAGCTTCTTCTAAATCCACCGTCTTTTTCATCAACGGTGCTCACAGTCCTTGTTGTTTCAACAAGGCACGCATCTTGATCTGCCATAAACTGAAACTGTTCTTCCCCGTGAACTTGTCGATTTTTACGTTTATCCCACTCGTCATATTTCTCGCGAAATTGCGGAAACCCCCAACAAGGCTCTAGATACCAGTTTGTTATAACTGATACGAGAAAGATATAAAAAACGATAAATAAACCGAATAAATTGACAACGAAATTTTACGTGGTTCACTAACAATTTGTTAGCTACATCCACAAGTAGAAGAGAGGATCTCGTATATTATTCAGAATCGACAACAATATACAACTCAAATGGGAATATAAATAATAATCCCTAACTGATTGGGCAGAAGTTAATAAGCCCAAAATCGAAATCGACTAGGTCTAAATTAATAAGCCCAAAATCGAAACCGACTGATGCGCTTGTATCCAAAAGACTTGGGCTTCTTAAATAACATTAGGAAGTCCTTCATCTTTTTTCCATAATCCGATGTGGGACAGAATATGACTTCTTATAGGATTAGGAAGTCCTCCAACTTTTGATACAATCCGATGTGGGATAAAACAAACTTCTTTATTTTACATAATTCCAACACACACACAAATATATATACGCATATATATGTAAGTATATAAGTGAAGAAGGACAAAAATACTTATTTTGATAGAAAACTTCTACCCACTTTCTTATAAAACATACCAATTAAAGTAAATTAATTGGGACGTTTGTATGAAAATACTTTGTTCGTTTTATAGCTGGTCGTTCCAAAAAAAATTTGGTTCTAAAAATTTTGGTTGTTCCGACAGGTCTTTCTAAGAAAATTGATCGTTCCAGTGGCTGTTTAAAAAAATGGTCATTCCAAAACCCAAAATAAAAGGTGGGTAAGGGGATATATAGGTCATGTGAGTAAAAAAAATATTTTTTATAACAAGAGTACACGAGTCATTTAACTGCAAAATGAGTATATATATAACCTTTTTTTTTTTCAAACTGGGTATTTTCGTTATTTTTACTTTCCATTTTACTGAATTAATGACAACTATTTATTTTTCTATCAATCACAAACGTCAACCATCCATCGCATGTAAGTTGTAACTACTATATATCACCAAAATGTAATGGGACACTGTTCTATTGTATTTTCATATGAGAATGACATATCTCTCTATGGAAGGATTTGATATATTTTTTACTCGGACTTGAACTGTATCATGGGTCCTCATTCCGCAAACCAAACGGTAGATTAGTTGAGATTAAAATCATAATTCTAGCATATCCCAACCAATCCCGCGAACCAAATGGGGCCTACATTTAAACAGAACTGGACAATGCCATGTAGAATAGCATATATAGAGTAAACCCACAAATTCACCAAGAGAGAAAAAAAGCGTGGGAGAGGCGTTTTAGGTATTGAGCTGACACACAAAACGTGCAATGAGTATATTTTGTAGTAATGAATTAAGGGTCGCATGTACGCATATCCTTCAGTTATGGCCTCCAATAATATATTTATTTGGATAACATTTTCCTATACATTAAATTATCCAAATAAAATGCTTTGCTGTAGTCAAGATTTCAAATATCATTATAATATAATCTCACTCCACAGACAAATGCAGGTGACAATATATACACACACATGAGAGGGAGAGAGTGGGCAAAGTCTACATAAACCAGATATAAGTACCTAGTATTCAGACTACATATGATCAAAAATTTATTGACAATTAATTTCTGTCAAATTAATCTCTATTATACACATATATATATATATACACAGAGGTTTCTAACTTCTGTGGGTGCAAAACATCAGTGCAAATCTGCAACCATCTGCTGGATATATATCTCAGGTGTGTCTCTATGCATACATATATATATATGAGAAATGTGCATGTATGTTTTAGTTGTTGGGTGCAATGTATTTTTGGTTATTTACTTTACAAGAAAATTGACCTGTAAATCTGTAATGATAGAAATTCTGTCATTAATGTTTTTTAATTAGAGAAATTAATGACAGGATTTCTGCCTTATAAGTCAATTTTCTTGTAGTGTTATTTGTGAATTAGGAGAAAATATTAGTGGAAATCATTTTTTTTTTAAGATTGACATTAAATATTCCAATTAAGCAGGAGTTAGGATGAGCATTTAAGTTGAATCTTGTATTGAAAGTGGGGTGGGGGTTGAGATTTGATTCCCATCACTTTCACAGTTTTCACTTTTTCCTGTCACTTTCAGATCAAAAACCAATGGCCATAAATTAAACAGCTGCATTTAGGAGTCTCAGTTTTTCCCTACTTTTGTTCCCTGCAAGAATCTCAACTCACTTATTTAATAATAATTTTATAATTATTCTCTAATTTCTATAGTTTATTTTAATAATTGCAAGCATTTTGTAATAATAACATTTTTCTGATTTATATTACTTTAAAAAATGGAAAACGAAAAAGTTATGAGGTTGCACATGTGTCTACTCGAAGGATGTGTAACTAAATGCTTGTGTGCAACCAATACTCAAATTTATGAGTATGTGTGCTAGATTTGATTATTTACCATAAATTTGATAATATTGTGATCATGGAATTTATGAAATTTTTTATTTTTTTAGAATGTAGTGATATTGATACGTTCAAATAAAGAAGATGTACAAGTAATTGCGGGCGGAGGGAGTATACTATGATATGTACTCCTTGGTGGCACTTTTAGAAATATTCAATGAAAATTAATGTGTTAAAGTATTTCTTACTGTTTAAAGCCTATGCCTAAAAGAAGGGTGTAATGTAATGCAACTAAAGCAAACACATGAAATATTCTAGGTAAATTGTTCATTATTTTTGGCCCTATACACACATAATTTCTTATTTACTTTACTTAATGCATAAAATTTTATAAAATTATCCTTCAAATTTCTACATTAAATTCCATTTTTTAATATGTGTATCATTATACAACGTGAAAGAAATCCTGAAATAGAGGGGAATACTTCTTTTTAAAAGTTTCACTCTAAAACAGTAATTTTTTTTTCTCAAAAAGTTAAAAAAATTGCTAGTACTCCCTCGGTTCCATATTTTATGGTTTGTTTATAAGAATTTTGTGATAAAGTGTTAAAATGTTGTGTAGAAAAATAATTTATTAATATTTTATGAGATAAAGTGAAAGGTAATTGAGAGTAGAAATAATTGTTTATTAGTATTTTATGTGATAAAATAATAAAGTGATAAATAAAAAAATAATTTTACCATAAACTATGAGACAAAAATAATGATAATTTTACCGTAAATTATGGGATGGATGGAGTATTATTTTTCCCAATTTACTCAAAATCAGGTAAATAATTGAAAAACCGAATGAACAACAGTATTCTTTACTAGTATTGCTTTTTGAGATTTGACTTTGAGAAGTGTTAGCAATCTCGATGAGTCACCTGAAAAAAGAAGATTCAGACTCATCATTTTCTTCACCTTTCGGTAAATAACAATTCATGAATTTTAGGAACAAAGTATAGTTTCTCTCGTACTTTAAAAGTGTGGTTTTTTTTTTTTTTTTTTTTTTCTTCTGCTCCTTTTAATTACTCTATAGTCCAAACATTTATTTTATTACACGCTTACTTTTTTTTTTTTTAAAGTAAAAATCTTTTATTTCTAAAAGAAAAGAGAGGACAGAAAGTTCATTGTAGAGTTTTACAGCTTAACAAGTTCATTAACAGAATAATTACAAATGTGAGTATATTTCACGCGAACACCAACTTCAAAACCTGCCCTTGATTTCTTCTATCTCCTTTTTCGGATCAAAAATATTTCCTTCAAAGATCAGTTTGTTGATGCCCTTCCAGATATTTCACACAATACAATTCTACAAACTTGATACAAACATATCGCTTTTTTTGCCAAGGAGCATCCCAGCCTGAGATAAAAACTTACTTTTATTTATACTGTCCTTTTTAGTAGAGGTACAATTGGGTTATACTTTTCGTATATATTTAAATAGCATTATTTTATTATTAAATAATACTACCTCCATCCCGAAGTTAATCTTACGGTTACAGTGTATCGCGGGTTTTAAGAAAAAATGATAAAATGTTAGGGGTAGAAATAGTTGTTTATTACTCCCTCCGTCCCAAACTTAACCCTACAGTTTCCGTTTTGGGCGTCCCATACTTAACTGAACACTTCCTTAAATGAAAATATTCACTTTATCACATAAAATACTAATAAACAACTCTTTCTACCCCCAACTATTCATCACTTTATCATTTTATCACATAAAATACTAATAAACAATTCTTTCTACCCCCAACACTTTATCACTTTATCATTTTTTCTTAAAACCCGCGATACAGTAACCGTAGTTTTGAGTTCGGGACGGAGGTAGTAGTATTTTATATGATAAAGTGATGAATAATTTTGATAGAAATAGTTGTTTATTAGTATTTTATGTGATAAATGATAAAGTGAATATTTCCATTTAAGGAAGTGCTCAGTTAAGTATGGGACGCTCCAAAACGGAAACTGTAAGGTTAAGTTTGGGATGGAGGGAATATTAATTTGATAGTATTAATTATTTCATTTATAATTTTAGTTATTTTTAAGAGAATGTGATAGTTGTATACATTAATATCTATTGTACGATATTATATGGCCAAAAAAATGAATAACAAAATTGTGTCAAATAGCAAATGACACTAATATCTTAATGTTTTGTTTTAGATTTTGTTGATGCTTATTGTAATAAAGTGAGATTATATATAGCATGTATCGATAAATAAAGCATGCAATTAAAATATAGTAAGGAGGTCTTTTTTGTTCCTTTGGCCCCTAAAAGTCATGCATTAAAAAATTATTAATTTACTATAAACATCACATAATACATACAAGACTTTATCATTATTTAAAATGTAACACCTTGTGGCATTTTTCATATAAATATGTGGGTTTATTTATTTTACTTTTTGGAGAAAAATAATTTATTGTTATATGAGGTATTAATTTTGACCTAATTTCAGGTCCTTTGTAAGCTGAAATATTATAAACATAAAAAAAGAGGAGCATGGGGCACAAAACCAGAAGGCAAGACTAACTCTAGGTAACACCCCGTGTGGAATATTCATTTCTTTGGAACTTGTTTATTTTCTAATCCTTTTTTATGATTTACCCCATGTTAATCAGTCTTAACAATAAAAACGAGAAAGAAAATATATAGAAAGAGACAGATAATTAAACATTTATCAGACTTTAAATAACTGGTGTATTAGTTTAGAATATGATGATGTATTAGCAATGACAAAAATTTGTGTGAACCCAAGTTCACCGTAAACTCGATTTTTTTAGTATCATTATTATGTATAAAAACTCTCACTATTATCCATAAAAACTATTACTGTTATGCACAAAAATAATCACTGTTTAGAAAAATAATCATAAAAATAATTACTGTAATACTAAAAAATAAAACATGTTTATATTGAACTGTGCAATTATTTTTTATATTAATAATTACACAGTTCAATATACATAAGTTGCATCTTTCAATATAACAAGTTATGTAATTCTAAAATACATTATGAATGGCCTATTAGGGATGCTCAAATGTAGCCTATGACGTACCTAGTGTAATTTATGAGTAATTACTAGGATCAGAATTTATGTAGTACAAAATTTTAAAATAGTGATTCTGGATTTCCGTGTAGGAAAATTCAAAATGTAGGATTCTTTTCTTAAAGCATGGGGAATAATAACTACTACTAATACGAAAGTATCTTTTGATTAACTCAAGATTTCTAGATTTCTGTGATACTTAATTATTACTACTATTAAACTACTTCTACATCTCCTTGAATAAAGATATAGTAATTAATAGGAATAGTATTTTCTAGTTCAGACTTTAATTAATTAAGTACCACCATATCAAACTTCCAAATGGATTGCTACTGTTAAAGATCCCTTTGTCTAGTTTTAAATAAAAATACATCCAACTCTCTGCATTCTCTACAGAAAAGAAAAACAGACAGGAATCCTTTAATAATTAATATTTATATATACTTGTTTTTTTTTTAAAGAATTATTTGACATAACTTTAATGGTGATTTTAATTTGCTTCAAGCTGATTGGTAGTACAATGTATCTATATATATATATATATTACTGACGTCATGCTAATTGATTAAGATAGCACGAAAAGAAAACGAGAATGCATTAGAGTAGTAAATTACTTTATGTCAGATCATTATCTTAATTTTCAATAGTCTAATCATATTAAAGTGTTTTTTTGAGGGAAATCATATTAAAGTGTTAAATGGAAGGTCTTCATCTAGTACACTCATGTTGATTCGGACAATTTTAACAATTTTGATTGGATTGGGTCTGATCGATATTAAAACGTTTGAATCATTATGACATCATAATCATATAATTTTTAACTAAATACATATTTATAATGCTATTCTTAACTCTTAAGCTCATTAAAGCCATCTTCCAAATTTGTGTCACTTTTCCTCGAGGTTGCTTAATCATTTGAATGGAGTTTGCTAGTATCGATTAAAACGTGACACTAATTTTAATTGAAACATGTAAATTAAACGTGACACTAAATTTGACTAAAGACGGCAAATGAAATGAGAAACTAGCTTTAACTGAAATGTAACACTAATTTATAGCTTAAACATGACGAGTGCACAAATATAAAATCAGTACACCATGTGCATAAGAAACTTAACCACGCATCATTATTTACATTTTGTTTGTACACATTAACTTTATCCAAAAATTATCATTGTTGAAATTGCAAAAAGATGTTCAAATTATGTTTCTAAATCAATGTAAAAAACTTATGGTAAAACATGACACAATGGGATGGCATGTGTGTGATGAGAACAAGTCATAAATGCAACATAAGGAAAGAGTTCTTTATTTGGGCAAGACAAAGCAAAGGCAGCTTGAAAAGGGGTTTTATATTGGGGGACGACATGCATCAACATTGTGTACAACATTCTAAATGGATCCAATTTATTTCATCAAAATAGCCATCTTTTTGCTCTCCAATTTATCTCTCCCCCTCTTAAATCTTTCTTTCACCTTTTAGTCCATGGTATAATAATTCCACCCACTCATTCACCCCTCCCCCTTTTCACTTTAAGAAATCTACCCTCTGCATGCTGTTGTGGGCATATGGCGTGAGGTCGGGCCCGACCTGGAAAGAAACTGAGGAGGACCAGACCACATTTTGCACAAGTATAACACCTCGCAGAAAGGATGGAAACGAAGGCATGTCAAGCTTTGGTATCGACACGGGGCACCTCGCAGGTCGCACACTGACACAAGTACGGAGCATTAATGGGGATGAGACCCGTGGCAAAGAAGAGATTTTAGGGACCTTGCCTAAGAATGGCCTCAATCAGAGATGTGTCAGTAAAGGACGGTAATGATGAGTAGCTATGAGTAGATGGCGGCTAAATCCTGCAAATCGGATTTGCCTCGGCGACGTCAAATGGGAGCGCGAGCTCTTGATCCTCGGCGACCTCCTAGCGACCTCCGACCTGGGTCACATCAATCATGTAGCATTTAATATTTTACAGAGCTATTTCCGACTACTTGTCCTTGTAAATCGGGAGAGTGAGCTCCACTCTCCCAAACCTTATAAATAGGGGTCATTTATGACCAAGAAAAGGGAGAGAAATTAATACCTTACCAAACCTCTTGCAAATTTATTGCTCAAACTCTTACTCTCTCAAGCAATCATATAACATAAATACCATCCACTTTACACATTTATTGTTTGGGTCACTGAGATCATTAAGCCACATCTTAACCCATAATCCTCATATTTTAGTACACAACAATTGGCGCTAGAAGGAGGGTACTCTTTAAGAAATATCGAGCTAAGTTCTTAGTGTTTTCTCATTGGAGTATTCCTCACGAATCTTCAGTACAAACTCATCTCATATACCCAAATATCTCAAAATATCACTCAACCATGTCTCAAGCAACTCTCATCACCAAGAGGAAAGCCTTTTCAGTTTCATGTCGCTCATGAAATGGGCTACGTCCGGCCGTTAGCAATTACAAGGACGGAGAGGACCTACCACCGGGGTTGCTCAAAAGCTCGAATAGATCCAAGACCCCAAAAGAAATCGGCGGTTATCGCGAGTTACGCCAAGGCAGCCCGGGCGGCAGATCCCGATGGCAACCCACGCTTATAACTCGAAACGGAAGGCCCAAAGCAAGGTAAGCGGCCAAAGGCGTGAGGAATCCCGGCCGGTGAGCCTCACCAGAGAAATTGATTGCAGGGACCTCGCCACGGACCTCGCCATGAGGATCTCGCCACAGGAAAGCCAAGACGTCAACTCCCTCGGAACCCAACATACTCCAATCTATCGACGTAACCCAAAGGAGGGGCCAAATCCCATCCACAAGCGTCTGTTCTTAGAGGGTTTCAATGACGGCCCACACCGAGGTCACGGACCCCATGAGATCACTTCAGCCGACGAGAGTCAAGAACTATACCAAACTCGAAAGTTCGTGTTCAGGATCGGTAGCCCAAGGCGGACCCAGACAATGAGTATCGGCAAAAGATCAACTCGAACGAAGTCCTTCACCTCGTAGGGTGGAAAGAACCCCTTCACCTTGCAGACGTCATCGAACCCCATCACCCCGCCGATAGGAAAGAAATTATCCACCTCGCCGTCATCCTGGCGAGGTCGCCGGACAGAACGACTCTCCGCAGATGGCCGCCATCCTTCAGAACATCAAGGACCTCTAAGTGCAGCTGGCGAGCAAAGGGGGAGTGCCTCTCACCAAAAAAATACCCATTTCGCCATTATCACCCACGGTCATGCTCGCTCCTGTACAAATCAAGATCAATGTCAACTCCATCACCCAATACAATGGCAGCATCGACCTGATAAATCACGTGAGCAAATACCGCCCCACATGAACTCCATGGGGAGCGATCGATGCCACTCAACGCCGCGTTTTCCCGCTCACTCTGGCGACCAAGCTTACCGATGGTTCAACACCTTACCCCGACGTCCATAGAGTCTTTCCACCGGATGGCTCAATTGTTCCTCTCTCACGCCGCCTCGTGACCCTTCAAGACAAGAGAACAAAGCGAGTTTGGCAAACATCTATCAGTTCGAGAAGGAGTCGGACCGGGCATATATTGATCGAATAGACCAGCTCATTATGGAGGGTGAGCCGCTGGGCGACGAAGCCAAGGTGTTAGGAATAGTGCATGGGTTGAAATAGGGAACAAAACTCTAGAAAATGATGAACAAGGATTATCCATCGAGCTACGCCGATTTTCGATACTGGGCAGGGGTTATGATCACCAATGCCGAGATACTGGTATCAAGATTGGGCGAGCAGCGACCAAGCGAGGTGAAGGTCAAAGTCAAGAAGCTTGACCCAAAACCCAAGAAGCCTTATAGGAGGCCCGGGTCCATGAGCTACCGACCTCCGGAAACTTTCAAGCCAATTGATAACCCTCTGGAGGTGAAACTCCTGGAAAAACTAACCATGAATGCAGTTCGGGTGTTCCAGGCGATCAGAGGCAAGCATCATATCCCACCACCCAAAGAGATGTACCAGGACCCTTCCAGACTCAACCCGAGAAAATTTTACGATTACCACAACTCCATTGGACATGACACCGAACATTGTCGCGACCTGCAAAGGGAGCTTTGGAGATTGTACAAGGAAGGAAGTTAGAGAACTTCAAGCCAAAGCAAAGAAGAAACCAATGACCGAAGGCCACCGCCAGAAAACCAGCCCGACCAAGAAAAGCAAGGTCCGCAGATCCCAGCGGAAGCGGAGAACAGGGTCATCCATATGATCTGCCCTGCTGGGGGGACCCTTGGGGGATTCCTCCCAAAAACCTCCCTGTCTAACCGACGACAGAAGGCCGAGATGCGAGCTCTTGACAATGCCGTCTTTGAGTTTGCTTTTCAATCAACACCATCGCCCCCAAGTCAAGCGGCTCTCACCTTCACCGAGGAGGACAAAGATGGGGTGGTATTTCCAAACTGGGACCCACTCGTGATCTCGGCCAGAATAATGGGGGCTCTAGTTCATCGCGTCATGATCGATAATGGGGCTTTCTGCAACATCCTTTTTAAAAAGACTCGATTGGACTTTTCGGGCGATTTCCACTCTCTACGTCCCGAGCCTTGTGAGGTCGGAATCGGGGTTTCGGGGAACCCAGCCTGTTGAGGCCTATGGGATGATCCGCCTATCTGTCGAGATCACATCAACCTTGGGACGTTAAAGTGAAGGCAACGAGGCGGTGGACTTTGTAATCATCGATGCTCCATCAAATTTTAATGCTTTTTCTTGGTGAGCCTTTCGAACATGAGTTCGGGGCTGCCTCTCGCCCCTACTTTTTATTGTATTAAGTTTCCGGACCTACGGGAAGATTGGCACCATCAAGGGTGACAGATTGTGGCAAGAAAATATTTAACTTACACTTGTGTCGATTTAAATTTCGCTTTTTAATTTTGGTAGAAAATCCGAGGTGGGGCTAAGTTTATGCGAGCGAAATCCACCCGGGAAAAGAGAAAAGAAAGTAATGAAATGAAGATAGATAGTGTAGTAGAAACAAATGTAACACCTATGGAAGTTGACATCACGGTAGAGAAGCCTTCACGAGATTTACCAGTTGGAACCTCTCTGCAGGTTTTGAACCAATGGAGGTCGACTCAACAAATGAGAATTCAACCTCGATCCTAGAATGGGAGAAATGATCAACTAGAAACACCGATCGAAGAGCTCAAAACAATCGGTCGACCTTGATCGCCGAACTAAGTGTGACCATCGAACCACAATTCCCAACGACCTATGAGAACAATTGATAGATTTCCTCAAGCAAGAATTTAGACGTATTCGCATGGTAACATGAGGACATGGTCGGCATCGACCCAGGTCGCATGCCATAAAATGGACATCGATCCGACGAAGAGGCCAGTGTCCCCAGAAAAGAAGGAAGTTCGGTCCGGGAAAAAGACATGACTCGCCGAGGAAGTAAAAACCGCTAGATAACAAGTTGATCGAGCAAGCGGATCGATCGCGATGGGTGGCCAATGCGGTCTTTAGTAAAAAGCAAACAACTCTTGGCGACTATGCATCGACTTCACCGACCTCAATGAGGCCTGCCCGAAGGATTACTTTCCAATGCCGCATATCGATCACCTTGTAGATAGCACCGCTGGGCACGAGATGATAACGTTCATGGATGCGTTCATCAGGTATCACCAGATTGCCATGGACAAAAATGATCAGCAACACACATCTTTTCTTACAGATAAAAATGTGTATTGTTGGAAGAGGGTGCCATTTGGTCTAAAGAACGCAGGGGCAACCTACCAGCGTTTGGTAAATCGAATGTTCGCCGACAAGATTGGAAAGACCATGGAGGTATACATCGACGACATTGTGGTGAAAAGTGAGAAGAAGGAGGACCATCTGTGCAACCTCGCCTGGGACCTTTGACATCTTGAGAAAATACAACATGCACCAATCCCAAGAAATGCGGTTTCGGGGTTGGTTAGGAAAGTTCTGGGCCATATCATCGACCAAGGGTATCGAAGCTAACCCTACAAAGATCAAAGCCATCATGGACATGAAACCACCTCATAGCGTGAAATAAGTCCAAAGATTGACCGGTTGTCTCATGACTCTCATGATTAAATTATCAAGAATGGGGGATAAGTGCAAGCCTTTTTGAAGCCATGAAAAAAAAAAAAGTTCTCATGGACCCCACAATGCCAAGCGGCGTTTTCGAAGCTCAAAGTGTACCTCTCCGGCCCCGGGTCTTGGCAAAACCCATACAGGCAAGAAGTTATTTATGTACCTCGCATGGCCTCGGAATCCGCTCTCGGTAGCGGTGTTTGTCTTGGCGAAGGTCAGTACCATTTGCCTATATATTTCATCAGCCAGACTTTGAATGATGCCGAGCTCAAGTACCCGCCGCTCGAGAAGCTCGCCTATGCCTTGATTATGAGCGTTCAAAAGCTCCGACAGTATTTTTTTTATCACCAAATAAAAGTCCTAACTACCATGCCACTGAGGCAGGTTTTGCACCGACCTAATACAGCCAGAAGATTGTTGAAATGGTCCATTGAGTTAGGACAGTTCGGGATCACCTTCGCACCCCAAACTGCGATCAAGGCTCAGGTCCTCGCCGACTTTCTCACCGAGCTCACCTTTTCAAAAAAGACACCGGAGGTGGCCGACATCCTATGGACATTGCACATCGATGGCTCTTCGAAGAGCACCCGAGCAGGGGCTGGAGTGGTCCTAATCAGTCCCGAATGACAATCCTTCACCACGACTGTAAGTTTTGATTTTCATGCCACAAACAACGAAGCAGAGTATGTGGCCTTGATAAATGGCCTGGAAATGGCGATGGCCATTGGTGTGCAAAACTTAAAAGTTTACAGCGATTCCCAGTTGGTCGTATGCCAGATGTCAGGAGAATACGAAGCACGAGGTGAACAAATGATGAAATACCAGCAGATAGCGAAGAGCCTCATCGAGAAGTTCGAGGAGATGCAAATAGAGTTGATACCTCGAAGTAAAAAAACACATAGGCGGATGTGATGCACTAGCTCGCAGCCCCGCGTCGGAAGCGCCCGCAGATATGGACAACATAGCGGTTATTAAACTCAACACTCCGCTCAGGTAGTCAGCGTCATCATCGACATAAAGGAAATAACTTGGGCCGAACAAAGCGAGTCCATCAAACATTCATAGGGAAGTCCCCGGATCGCGACCCGGAAAACAATTGGATGACGAAGTCGAGACTACATCGAAAGGGATCTTACCGCCAGAGGATAAGGTCGCATGCTTCGCCGATTACAACTAAGAGCGGAGGTATGCCATCATCGACGAATAGCTTTTTAAGCAAAGTTTCTCTTTGCCACTTTTGAAATCGTCACCGGAAGAAGGCCAAGTGATCTGAAGGAAATCCACGAAGGAGATTTGGAAATCATATCAGCGAGCCGGTCTCTCGTCTACAAGACGATCAGACAAGGCTATTATTAGCTAACTTTAATGAAAGATGCGATTGCATATGCAAAGAAGTGCCAGCAATGTCAGTTTTTCGCCCCGACGATTAAGCGAGCTCCGGAGGAGCTCACATCAATCTATAGCCCATGGCCTTTCGCGAGGTGGGGAATCGACCTGATCGGTCCGTTCCCAAAAGCCCCAGGTAGTTCAAAGTTTGCAGTGGTCGCAGTAGACTATTTCACCAAATGGGCGAAAGCAGAACCTTTGGCGACCATTACCCAGGAGAAAATTATTCGATTTATATGGAAAAACATCATTTGTCGTTTTGGCTTACCACAAGCAATCGTCACAGATAATGGGAAGCAATTCGATGGTTTCAAGATCGATGTCTTTTTCGCAAAGTGGAAAATCGCAAAGCTGTTCTCCACCCCCTATCACCCCCAGTCCAATGGGCAAGTTGAAGTTGTGAACAAGATAATCAAACACACCCTAAAAACTCAACTCATCGAGTCAAAGGGATTATGGGCTTTCAAACTTCCGAGCATCTTATGGTCATATAGAACCACGTCCCAAAATTCAACAGGTGAAACACCTTTTGCTTTGGCTTTCGGGATGGAAGCAGTCATACCAGTCGAGGTCGTGATCAGAAGCCATCGAACGTCGCAAGCAGTCACAGAGGACAACGATCAAGCCATATCTCTCAGCCTTGACCTCCTCGAAGAAAAAAGATTGGAAGCCAACTTAAGAAAAGCAAACTACAAACAAAAGTCGAAGAAATGTTACAACTCAAAAGCAAAAATTTGAAGATTCAAGGTCGGTGACCTCATTCTGAAAAGAATCCTCGGTGTCCAGAAAGGAGTTTTTGGTCCAACTGGGAGGGACCCATGAAGATTTCAAAATGCCTCCCAAATGGGGCTTACCAGCTCGAGGACTTGGAGGGCATTCCCGCGATGTATCCGTGGAATGCAACCTACCTGAAGAAGTTTTACCAATAACTATAAGTTGTAAAATCCAGATCGGTTGTATATTTCTCTATGAGTTATGACTTATAACACAGGCTTGCTCCATCTTTTTACATTTACGAACTTGGGGGACTGATCCCCGACCTCTCACGAGTTCGATCAGAAATAGATTCGCAAATGAAAAAGTCTAAGTCGGCTAAGCCAAGAATATGTGAAGGCTAGTATGTCGCATACCCAGCCTAAGTTGACCTCGGTCGCATACCCAGTCTAAGTCTGCTAAGCCAAGAACACATGAAAGCTAGTATGTCGCATACCCAGTCTAAGCCGACCTCGGTCGCATACCCAGTCTAAGTCGGCTAAGCCAAGAACACATGAAGGCTAGTATGTCGCATACCCAGTCTAAGCCGACCTCGGTCGCATACCCAGTCTAAGCCGACAATCAAGTTGCTATCAATTAACAGATCTTTTATCATTGTTGTTTATTACCCAGGCTCTCAGGAAGACAAAATATACAGATTCACCGACGACAAAGTATTGGAAAGAAACAAACAAACATTCAAACCAGGAAGCGAGAAAGATAGAAATGAAAAGGAACTGTGATTTCATTAATAAACGCCCGAAGGCAGTGAAGTCCTACGCCCCTTGGGCAAACACTTACACACCCCCGGCGGCAACCTAACTAACCGATAAAAGAAAACCCGAAAGGCGATTACAAAGGGGCTCGAAGGCATTTGGCATCTTCGCCGCGGAAAAACCGTCATAGGAATCATTTCGGTGAACATCCGAGGTCCCTCAACGAGGGTTGGTCGTCATGTTTTGCTCAACCTCGGGAATCTCGACGCCAACCTGATTCCCTTCACCATTTTCACCATCATCACCACCAACAGCCTCCCTACCATCGCCATCTTGGCCATCATCCGTTTCTTCATTCAACAGCCCGAGCAACTCCTCGGGATCATAAAGATAAGCACTGGGGTAGAAAATCGAACTCCACACCAAAGGCAAAAAGGTCTTTGATAGGAAGATCATCCCCTCCCGAGCAGGGGGTTATTACGATGTATCCCATGAAAATTTCGGACATCGCCGACTTTGCTCCATCAAGGTCGCCCATTTCGATGACAAGCTCGAGCAGCGTTAGAAAATGAGTGGATATAAGCGGGTTGGAGGCGTGATGGTGCTCAATTTCACGATGGTCGGAAAGTCATGGACCTCGGCTTCTAGCAAGCGTCACCGAGCCTCCACCTCTTGTCCGTACTCTCTTTCACCTTTTGTCCATGCTCGAGATCTTGCGCCATTTGGGAGATTTCTTCTCCGGCTCAATCTCGTATTTCTCAAGATCCTCCGCAACTTTTGCATTTTGATTCTTTTTCTTCTCAGAGCCCGACTTTACGGGCTGGATCTTTGCCGACCGTATCGACTCTCAAAAAGGCCAAAAAGCGACACATGTGAAGCAATCCCGAGGTCGATTTTGCATTGATGAGCTTCGATCCGAGTCGAACCTCCGGAGCATCTTCATTGGGATAGGAAGGAGTGGGTGTCATTCGTCGCAGAGCCGTGACCACCGTAGTTGCGTCGACTTCAAAATACTCCATCATCTTTGTATCCGCAAAGCCACATAAACATGGTACACTAAAAAAAATATAGAAATGAAGTCATAAGTAAAACGAGGTATACCGTTGGCGGAAATCGGGTTCCACCCAAGAAAGTGCGATCATCGGGATGAGCCCGACGTTATGTGAGCGACAATCGTGGGGTCCACGCGAACCCGAGACCACCTTCTCGGGGAGTCGAGCACATCCATGTCTATGGTTGATGTGTTTAGTGAGCTCCCCTCGGTTGCTCGCGTTTTGGAGATCCAGAGTCAACTTTAGCTCGGAGGGCCTCGATCTGGTTCGCCACTAATCGCGACATCTTTGGCCGAGAGCAAAGCGCGAGAAAACCGGCGCATCTCGCCGGCGTTCAAGTTTTTGCATCTCGTCGGTAACTTTGGAGGATCGGAAAAGATGGGCTCGATGAAGGACAAGACAAGAAGAAGATCAGAAAGGATCGAGGAGAATAACCAAAAGAAGCCGAAGTTCTTAGTAAAACCCGTAAAGCTTTCCGGGAAATCGGCATCCAAATACTCCGAGGTCATCCAGTAAATTTCAACCGTTGGAGGATGATCAACGACCTCGTCCGGATCAATTAAACATGGTCCGGATGCCTTGGATTTCTTGGGAGTCGCAATAGGGAGAAAAGTTAAAAAATATGGAAAGGGAAAAGCAAAAAGCTTATTTTTAAGAATCGCGATAGTCGAGGGAATCTCGCGATATCCGAGGGCTCCTTGGCGGACTCTGCCAGCTCCCCTACCAACCACCACTTCTCTTTCCAATCTTGGACCTTGCTAGGAAGGTCCTCAACTATTTTCATCGGGCTTTCACATAGAGCCCGGTCTTTTCGCCAAATGACGAGAAGATTCATTTCCTTGACAAACGGAACGCCCGAGGTTAGACGAGAGATAAGATCCCGAAGATGGTGCCCCACCCATTGGGGAGTGATTTCAGGTCGAGCTAGGCCCCAAAAACCACAAACCTCAAGTAATAATAGGATGAAGCGAAAAAAACGGAGCCCAACCTTCATTATGTCATAGTTCATCGCCACACACCCATCGAGGGGACTTCCGGCATAATCGATCTTATAACAGGAACCCAAAAGAGGACGTCGTTGGGGACTTGAAATTGTTATTCCATAGAAAAAGCTCGGCCTCGGTTTGAAGCTAGTTACCTCACCCACAATAAAAATAATGTCCGCACGAGTTCGGGTTGGTCGGGGGATCAATTCGCGAGGACGAGACATACTACTCCTCTATCCGCATGACTTGCAATCAACGTCGTCAATCTCGTAAGTCATCACGGGCCTCAATGCGACCTCGTCAAACAAGAAGTTGAACTTAAATTTGGATCAATCGATCCCGAACTAGCTCATCTCCTTCCTCCCCCACCATCTCCAAAACCCGAGTTTTTCCGGGCGGGGCCAAGACCTCCCCAAGGAGTCCTTTCGGCCCGGCAAGGTGGTGGTCTTTCGATGTGAACTCACCCCTGGCGACCACGGGCACCTTGGAGGACTTCCACTAGAAAAACTCGGGATCGGGCGCGCCACCGGCTAATCACCGATCGGGGCGTAACTCGACCGCGCTCCCGAGTCCTCCGATTCGAGGTAGACATCGTTCACCAAAGCAAAAGAAAGGAAGAAGAATAGAGATCTTTACCTTGAACACAACAACGATCTGAATCGAATTGAGAGAAGAATCGGGAAAGTGACAATTTTGAAAAGTGTGAAAAGTGGAATGTGGAGAAGAGAACATTATTTATAGGAGAATTCTAGGGGGCGGTCCACGACCGATCGGCGTGAAACCCAGCGCCATCATCACCTAGTCTCAAGTCGAGGCAGTTATCGTCATCATGCTAAATTGTACCCAGCTTTGCGACCTCAAGATGTGGATCGATGATCGGGAGTTATCTCCGGATCAATTATTATTTGTGGGCATAAACCGAGAGGGCGGCCCGGAAAAAAAGCAGAGGAGGGACATTTTTGTACAAGTAAAAGGATGGAAAGCGAAGGCATGTCAAGCTCGGATGCCTTGGATTTCTTGCACGGACATTAATGGAGATGGGACCCGTGGCGGCGAGCGCCCAGGGGACCTTGCTTAATAATGGTCTCAAGTTAAATGATGATTATGGGAAGTAGATAGGCGGCTAAAGCAAATGGGATTTGCCTCGGGCTTTTAGAGAGCTCTTGATCCCTCGGCGTCGCGACCTCAACACAGGTCACATCAATCATGTAGCATTTAATGTTTTTTGAAGCTATTTCCCGGCTACTTGTCCTTGTAAATCGGAGAGTGAGCTCCACTCTCCCAAACCTTATAAATAAAGGGGTCATTTATGACCAAGAAAATGGAAGAGAAATTAATGTCCTTTACTTGAAACCTCTTTCAAACTCTTACTCTCTCAAGCAATCGTATAACATAAATATCATCCACTTTACACATTTATTATTTGTGTCACTAAGATCATTAAGTCACATATTAACCCATAATCCTCATATTTTAGTACACAACACATGCCTCAGTAAATATTAATTTACATCCATAAATTCAACTATATTTATGCTACAATAAAATATAATATTCTTTATGTTGCATGTTAGGGAAATTGAATAAACAAATTAATTGCAGACATCTCTACAAGTTTGAAGTTTTAAATGAGACATTCTTCTTTCATAGTATCAGAGTCTCGGGGTCAGCCCAGATCTTGGGTTCGATTCCCACTAAAAGCAATTCCACCCATAAAGACCAAATAAAATATAGGAATAAATAAGAGTTAAAAAAAATGACAATTAATGTACTCCCTCCGTCTCAATCATAATGGTAAAGTTACTTCACACTTTATTACTTTATCACATAAAATATTAATAAACAACATTTTCTACCCTCAATTACTCATCACTTTATCATATAAAATACTAATTAACACCCCACCGCTTTATCACTATTCCACAAAATCCTTATGAACAGTAAAAATGTCATTATGATTAGGACGGAGGGAGTACATAGAATTAAATAGAGGGATAATTATTTAACATAGTAGAGTTAATAAGTTTTCAAAAATAGTATGTGAAAAATGGAAAGCGTCTTGTATTGAGATAGAGAAAAATGTGTCTTTCAATAAATTTTTTAAGATAAATTTTAGCTTCAGCTGACCCAATTCTCAGATGGATTTAAAGTTAATGTATTTTCCTCGTTTACTCTTTTATTGATTAATTCTCATTCTTTAAACATCTGTGTATTAATTAATAATTTCTTTCTCTTTTAATTCAAAATACCTCACAAGTATGCCTCTTTTATTATAGGCAGAAACCCACCATTCTAAATACAAGGTAAGTCACACTATAATAATGATCACACAGACAAAAATATAAAATTGGTAAATATGTAGTTACAGTGGCCCAAAAAGAAGAAAATACTCCAGTAAATTATTATGAAAACATGTTAGGAAAAAGAATAAATGAAGGGCATTTAGAAAAAGTAGTAGTTTTCTCAGCCTCTGATTTTTCCATGTAAGGGCTAAGGCTACATAGCTTCTGTCCTTAGTCTATCACCACTACTATGTTCATCCACTGTTGTTCACGCGCTCCACGCTGCGTCTGGGCCTCCTTTCTTCTATTTTCAGCAAAAAAATCAACTCTTGCAACACTAAATACATGGGCCTCTGCTCCTCTTTGGAATAATTGCATCGAAAACCCCTTTCTGCCCCCACCTCACTTTCCACCCCGTGATTTTTAACCTTTCAAAATACATACACGCACATGTACATATATATTGTTCAAATTTCATTTAAGTCCCACAATTTTTAACTTTTTCTTAGCAGGCCATCAAAAAAAAAAAAATTTCAATTTAATCCCCTAATTTACAAATTAGTCCAATTTTATAATTCTATTTTTAAAGATAAATTAGAAACAACGTCGGATCAGAAACAACGTTGTATAATATAAAAAAACATGATGTTGTACGATGTTATTTCTGATTTTCTGATAGAAAATGAACCAAATTTAGAGTAAATTGGTCCAATTTTTTAGTTCTATTTTTACTGAAAAATTAGAGATGGTGTTTTATGGTCTCGTTGGAAAATTAGAAATAACGTTGTTATAATATAAAAAACGTGATACTATACGAAGTCGTTTTTTATTTGTCAAAAAAAAAATCAAGATCAGACTAATTGATAAATTGTGGGACTAAATTAAAAATCTCAAATTTTATGGGATCTTTTATGATATTTTTTTAAATTGTGGGATGAAATTGAATATTATTTTTTAATTATATATATATATATATATGTATGTGAATGTGAGTGTTGATGTACAAATAACAAGTTTTTACATTAATTGTAAAATTTATTCTCGCAGGAATTCGTATCCCATTTTGGAACAAAATTCAAATGGGTGATCACACCCCATCTCCGTGTTCCTCCTCGTCGAGCGCCGTCGCGAGCCGCCGCAGCCGGCGGCACTCCGCGGCGGCGGAGGAGGAGGATCCGGTGTCCTGCACGGGGAAGTCGTGCCAGTCGTGCACCGCCGGCGTGATCGCCGACTGCGTGGCCGTGTGCTGCTGCCCCTGCGCGGTGGTCAACATTCTGACTCTGGCGTTCGTGAAGCTGCCGTGGGCGGTGGCGCGTAGGTGACTCGACCGCCGGAAAAGGAGGCGGCGGCGGCGCCGGAGGATTCTGGAGGAGAAGAGAGACGTAATTCGGAGAATGAGGGGGTGTTTTCGTGCGAGGAGTTAAATGACCATTTTAGTGCTGAGTTTAAGTGCGAGGATGTTTGGTTAGAGGTGTACGAGGTTGGGCATTTGGGCTTTGGTAGGGTTTCTTTTAGTGGAATTCCTTTTCAAGACAAGGGTGATTAGGGGAATTCGGTTTCATTTGTTTTGAATATTTTTTTTTCCCGAATTGCCTTCTTTTTTTTGGGGGGTTTTAAGGCTTTAATAGCGTGTGTACTGCCTATTCTACCCCTTTTGGCTTTGAAATATTAATGAAAGATTGTTTTTTTACCCATTTTTCTGAAGAAAATTGAAGATGTTCAGTTCTTTGTGTGGATTGTGCAGATTAAATCGTGTGGTTAATTTGGAAACTTTCTATTAACTGCATCTATGTTTTAGGCTAAATTATTATTAGCCGTCTGAATTTGTTCAAATACAAATAAATATTGTTTGCTAATTTGGACCATTCACAAATATTTTTTGTGTAAATTTACGTGGATCTAAAATTCGTGCAAATCAACTCATAATTATCGAGCTAATTGTCTTTTTATTCCTGTCCCAAATTTTCTTTCGTCCATCAGTGCTGACTTAGGGTGTGTTTGCACTCTCTATTTTTTAGGTGAGAAGTGCTTTTTTTTAAAGCTCCAAAACTCAACTTTTTTAAATTTTAAGTGTTTTTCACTGTGCACATGAGTTTGAAAACGGGACCCGGGACCTGATTCTAACTCTTTAATACTACCTCCGTCCCAGAACACTTTGCACACTTACTGTTCCGCTCGTGTTTTAGCGAGCGAGTTTTTTATTACTATTTGAAATGATAAAGTAATTTTAAAAAATGCGTATGATAGAGGAGGGTAAAGACTATCATACTCCACCTTAAAAGTCATTTTATTATTTCAAATACTAATAAACAATTCACACGCAAAAACACGAGCAAAAAATAAGTGTGCTAAGTCTTGTGGGACGGAGGGAGTATGAACTTTTGCTTTTGGAAAAAAAATTTATCTTTTTAGTGATCCGATTAGAAATTAATTGTCCCTATTTTATATTATGCAAATTTGTACACAAAATTTATCCAAAATAATTTAGACAATTGTTTGATGGAATAATTATTATTCAAATCACAAAAGTAGCATAACAGATTACGAAGACTAATTATAATTCTTTCGGAAAGACACTTATAGGAGGCGGTCTGGGTGAGGCGGTCGTAATTTGAGGCGTTAATGACTTTTTTAACACTTTGAAAAAGGTGGATTTAATTTGTCTTTAGTTTGTCTTCGCCTCACCGCCTCCCATATGAAGTTTTTTTTAATTTACACTATGTTTTGATAGTAAATATCGATATGGATAATGATGCTATTAATATACAGTTATTTTAAAAAACTTTACATTTGAGTAACTTTTATAGTACACGACTTAACACAGATTATCTTCTTTTATTTTTTTTCGAAACAACACAGATTATCTTTATTAGAGTATTTACTTCGAATGCTACATTAATTTCCGTTTAATAACATATAAGTAAAATCCGCAGTAGCACCAGACTTTGATAAAGGATCTGAATTAATATTAAAAGATTCAAAGTCATTTGTCCTTTTTCCCCTAACATAACTTTAGAGTTTGACTAGATTTGAAAGCGACCTCTCTCAACTTTGTAATTTTGTATTCATCATTTAGGAATAATAATTGAAGAATTTATTTAAATGTTTTTTATATAAACTCAAAACAAACTATCATGGTTTCTTTTTTTACTATCGATTATCATGATTTCTAAAAATTCATGATTTCTGAAATCATTTTAAAATCCAGAGAAAGTCATAAAGGGAGTAATTACTACTTACGTCTCAATTATAAAATAGGTGATCTCATTCCCTCAATCATGCTTGATTTTCTTTTATGAATGTCTCAAATATATAGGTTTGTTTCTACATAAAAATAATTTTTTTAATTAATTTACTAATATAATTTTATGCATTAATTATGTTAAAAACTATAATAATTATTAAATAGGGATATAATAGAAACTTTGCTTGTTTAATTTACTTTTCAAATACAATTTTTTTAATCTGTGTGAAAAATCAAACAAATATATTGAAACGGATGAAGTATTTATTAATCCTCAATTCGTCATAATCATAAAGTTGGTTCTTTTAGCATTATTGCACATATATTTGAAGACTAATTAATACTTCGAAATCAGTACTTAAACATTTTTGACATAATAATCACTCTTTCATTTATTGTGGCCTATTAATTAATTTGCTTCTACTTGTGGCGTTGTACGTAAACATTTTCTCCTTGTTTCTTTCTTTTCTCTTTTCGCCCAAGTACAAAGCACCAAACTAAAAAAATTAAATATATTTATATTTACAACAAAATACTTGTGTTTTTCATAAAGTTATATCTCAATGCAAAGTTTATAATAAGGATAAATATTTGTAAGAGAAGATCTTATATATAAAAGGGATATAAATTAGTATAAAATAATAATCACTCTCACTATAAGAAAATAGATGATTGCCTACTGAATATTCCAATATGCCTACGGAATTCCATTGAAAATAGTTTCGTCCTTAAATACTAAAGATTGTCTATGATTTGTTTACAAAATTTTCTAATCATACATGCATTTTAATATGTAGGTAAATTTATTTGTAAGTAATTTCTAAACTACAAATATAATTGTTAACGGAAATATAAATTGCCTAGAAATTATCTTTTGTAGTCAATTTATTTGCCTACAGAAATTACAAATGCGTAGGTAGTTTTTCGTAAGTAATTTGTTTGTTTAGAAAATTATTTTGTGTAGGCATTATTTCAAAAATTGATAGACAAATCATAGAAAATACTCACTCTTTAAAGACCAAATTGTTTTTATAGAAAATTTTCGTAGTCATTTGAAAAATTTTGTAGTCAACTCTTCATTTTTTTATAGTGTCTTTTTAAAATGTTAAAGCTTCATTGTCCAACTTATGTTCCGCCTCATCTTAAAACTGTTTCACAAAATGTGCCTTAGATATATTTATAATTCTTAGCTTGATTGGATAATTCATGGTCATTAATTTTGTAGAATTATCAGAAAGCTCACCTAACTCTCTCTTAATTGAAAGATTTAATTATTGATTTTATCGATACTATGCGCTTAATAGAATATTTCGAATTTTCGACATAGGTATGCGAGAATGAATATTTATGTATATTGAATATTGCGAAAAATATAGTAGTATCACAAAATGGAATTGTTTCCAAGAATATGGTAACGTATATATTGTTTGAAGTGTGAACAACCCTTTTGTTTTGTTATTGTGTGGCAAAGCTTAGTTGTCTCTTAAGAAATTTCATGTTTATGTCGGCCAATCATGCAAAGGATATTTTTGTTTAATAGATATGGATTAGATTTGTTTCTTTTTTTCTTAGTAACACCTTACTTTGGATTTGTGGTTGAGTGGAAATATGTTTTTAGATTTTTAGTAGTTGATACAATATTTGGTAAGCATGGTTGATCACAACTAAGTCACTTATTATTAATAAGTTGTTGTTGGAGCAATTATTATTTTTCAAATAATAAAAATAAGATAAAATTAATATGAGACGGAGTACAAACTACCACAATCAACACCCTCCCCTCTTAAAGTGTTAAAGCGTCAATGCCCAAAGTATGTTTCGTCTCACTGTTAGACTGTCTCTTGTAAGTGTGCCTCGTTTATAAATGTTCTCACTAATTAATTTTGGAAGGCTAAATCATCTATGCACCACATGCACAGTGCACTAATAGAGATTGCATATTTCCGTCTAACAAGTTGTAAATCTTAATACAATAAATTATAAATTTTTAAAATAAACTATGAAGTGCACGGTGTCTGGTGCAGGGAGACTCATTCATTTTGGAAATGAGCTTGCAACATTTCGAAATTCCAACTTTTTAAGTAGAAAAATATGAACAAAGACCGCTAGAAAAGGATAGGCCCAATTAACCAATAAGAAAGCCCATTGGTCTTGTTAGTTGGGCTTTGGGCTTTGTGCTAAGAGAACTAGGCCCAAATATAATAACCCGCATTTGTTGCACACTGTGTCGACTGTCGAGTCAAGACTAAAAAGCTTTGTAAATTGTAACAGAAGGAATTCTGAGTTGACTCGGTGATCGCAGAAATGGCAGCGAGCGGGAGCACTGAGCCAACTCGCATAATGGTGGCGGTGAACGAGTCGACTATCAAAGGTTATCCCCACGCGTCGATAAGCTGTTTAGGAGCATTCGATTGGACTTTGAAGAAAATCGTTCGCACTAATACTTCTGGTTTCAAGCTTCTCTTTCTTCATGTTCAAGTGCCCGATGAAGATGGTGAATACTTTAAAATTGAAGTATGTGTTACTGTTATTTCGAGTTCTAGTGTGATTGTGGCTGTTTTGATTGTTTGATTGTTGCTTATATTTTGTATGATGCTGAGTGTTGGTTTTCTTTGCACTGTTCAGTTTAGTTAGGGTTTCTCTTTTCTTATATTTGATTTGTTTTCCGTCTTTATGTTTATCTTCGAAATCGGCCGATGATTTAATTTCTTTGGTTTTGGTTTGGATTTCTTATTTTTACGTCCATGCGTATTTGAGTAATTGAATATGTGTATGAGCTTTTCTTTGTGATTTGATTTCTTGTTTTGGATATTTATTCGCCTCCTTTGCAAAAACATCGTGGTATTCATTAAAGTGATGCTGTTATGGATGAATCTGAAAATGAAATTATATATTTTACTTCATGAATTTGCTTTCTGCCTATGTTGGTACCTTAGCCTGTTCCCTGTTCCATATTAAGCTTCCAAAAGAAAGTTACTTCCCAGTATCACAATTGCTGTTATACATAGGCCTTTTGTATTGATCAACTATTTTTAGATAGAATGGTGAATCAAATGTGGTATTTCTCGATAGTTTTGTTAAATCGTGTATGATATTCTTGTATTTGTTCAACTTGTTTGACTTGGATATCTACTGGAATTCCGCAAATTATCTCATCAAATATATGAACTGGTGAAATTTGTTACTTTTCCGTCATCTGAAGCCTGCCCTCAGCCCAGTTTGCAAACTGTTTTTGTCCTGTTTAGATACTACTTGTGTAGATTCTGAGCAGATAGGTGGAAAAGGCTAAAATTTTACCTCCACGATATCCAGGTTTTGACGATATGGATAGTATGTTTGCCTCTCCTGAAGATTTCAAGAATTTGAAGCATAGAGACAAGAGAAGGGGAATTCATCTTTTGGAGTATTTTGTGAACAAGTGCCATGAAATTGGGGTAAGAAAGGCCATATTGTAGCTCTTATTGTCTTCACCTTTTCCGTATTTGATTTCATGTGCGTATTTGGACACACATGCACAACACAACTAACTAAGAAGTTCTTGCAATTTGGTAAATGTCTCGACAAATCATTTTGGTCAGTCTTACAGCCATATACTGATATACTGTAGATTGCCTGTGAAGCATGGATCAAGAGAGGTGATCCTAAAGAAGTCATCTGCTTTGAAGTACAACGTGTCCACCCTGATTTTCTTGTTCTTGGAAGCAGGGGCCTCGGTCCTTTCCAGAAGTATGTCTGCTGCTAATTATTTGGTTTTCTTTCCATAAATACTATTTCATAGCTGCATTTTTTAAGGATAAAGACAGTGTTGATTGACCTTTGATTTAATTTGTAGGGTGTTTGTGGGAACTGTGAGTGAATTCTGTGTAAAGCATGCGGATTGCCCCGTTATTGCAATCAAGCGTAATGCAGCTCAAACCCCACAAGACCCTGTCGACGACTGATTTTGACCCGTTGATAGTTTGATGTAAGTGGATGATAATGCTTTCTTTTTTCCTTTGTTTGTTTCGAAATTCATGGCTTCCTTTTGTGTATGGAGTTCCACTGCATTGTAAAGTAGTAGTAAGAAATGTGGACAGTATTCTTGAACATGGACTTGTACTTTGCTTATATTTCTCCTCATTTGTAAAGCGTACTTCTTGGTGCCATTTTAGAGCTTTTAAATATGTCTTAGGTGATTATAAATTGAGTTGGTATGTTGTGAAATTTGTTCACCGTGAAACTGGTTTTTTTTTACAGACATACTCTTTAATAATATAAGTCACACCATTTAGTAATATAAGTCACACCCTTCAGTTATCATTACGACACTCTTTGATATAATATAAATCACACCCTTCACTTTTATGAGTAATACTCTTCATAGTAAAATGTCACACCATTTATAGTAAAAAGTCACACTCTTTAGTAATATAAGTCACTCCTTAACCAGTTTCACCGTGAAACTTGTTCACATTATACTTTGCCTTATAAATTTCAGAGAAAAATAAATATGCACTGTAATTTCAGAGAGAAGACATGCGTAATATGATGTGCGCACCAAGATGAAGATAATAAACAATAGAAAACAAGCAACTATTGAGAGGCATATAATTTTATAGAAGGGTTAAATAACAACTTGCAACATGTAATATGACTTTTTATTGTAATATAACTTTTTATCAATTTTCAATATGTACAATTTTCTTTTTATACGGGTTTATTATAATGTTCATCTTGTATATATTTTATATATGTTTAGGTGTTGAAAAACATGCATAGGGTACAGAGACATATTTTCATAATAAAAAATGTGAAATATTTATATATACAAAGAAAGTATAAAATAATTTAAAAAATTATAATCGTACCTCCACCGTATTTTATTTAAATTTTTAAAAAAAAATATATGTCACAATACCCATACCGTGTCATACTTGAATTGTTGTAGCCGTATCCATGCAACCTAACTTATTGCATCAATTAATTTGTAATTGTAATTTCAAAGATTTTGTTAGTTTTTTCTTTTGATTTGTACAGGTAAGCTGGGTATAGAGTTGTTCTGGTGACGACCCGTCGTGTACAAGCCTACACAATCTCTTTATTTTGACATAAGTAATTCAAAACTAATATATATAATTACTTTAAATATATTTTTATACTTAACATATATGATATTTTTACACAAACATATATACATAAATCCATATAAATACACACCCTATATATAAATATATTTCCTCCATCCTTGATAAACAACTCCTACATTAAAATTCGTTCAAACAGTAATTATACAAATAAGAATAGGACATCAAGAGTAGTTTATTTCATGTGTTGCGGGTACAGAGACGGGTTGCCAACGGGTTCCCAAAAAATTATAACACGTCCGTTTGACTGGATCCAAACCCGCTCCATGTGGGTTGGGCTCTATACGGATCCAAGATTAAACCATGGCCCAGTGCCATCCCTGATAAGCATATTTTAAGTTGGATAGGAAATAGAGAGGCCCAACAGGCCAATGATTCAATGAACCAACTCTAATACTATTTCGCAATTATGACATAGAAAAGAACATTCAAAATCCCAAGATTGCATGTTAGAATCATAGACAGCAGGATATATTGAATCAACAAGTATCAAAGAGTTACTACAACATCATCACTCTCTATGCCTATCTATTACTAACGCATCTCTTCATCAACATAAACCCACAGACTTCACCATTTGCAAACACCACATTCTAAAAAGATTTAGTCTTCTCAGCCATAACCCTAACCTTTTCACAAACTGTTTCAACTTCCTCCATAAAATGTTTCATGTCATCCTTCAAGCTCGATTTATCTTCACTCGAGAACATCGCATGGTAATTCTCCAGAATAGCTCCTGTAAGTTCAAGCTTCCGCCTCATGGTGTAGAAATCTGAAACCAGGTCATCTGCCGGTTTAGAAGCTTCTCGTTTTTCAGGAGTTTGTTTGAGAGATCTTTTCTTTTTCGGAACAGGTGAGGAACGCTTCAACTTGTAACTGACGTTCTCAGAAGGGAATGGACTCTGGTTTAAACACGATTTGAAGGCTGCTTCTGCATCGGAGTCATTCACGTACACAACACGCATCGAGTGAGAATCTTTCTCAAACTTTGTTTCCTTCATATTAAGGCTCCCAAACTTGTCAAAAATTTTAACAATGTCTTTCCTTGAAGGCAAGGGAAATCCAGCGGTGAATTGTAAGATAAGGGTTGTTCCTTCTGCTGTATCCATGGTACTTCCTCCAGCAGAAGTCTCAGCAGCTTTCTTGGAGTTGGATGTATTCGACCTCTTCCCAGTCTTCGCCACTTTGCCTTTGCCATATAATTCATAATTTTCACCATGAAAGTTGATTGAGCTTCTGAGAGCAGAGGCAAACGCAGAGACCTTTTCAACGGAACCCTTTTTAGCTAAATAAAGTGGATCACGAGATGCAAGCTTGATATCTGATAACAATTCATTAACCGAAGCATAAACATCAGCCACTGGGAAACTTAGTTCTTTTTCGTTCTTGATTGCATCTGGACTTTTATCTTCAGATGAGTTGAGCCTTTCAAGCTTCCCGTTAGACAGTTTTCCCTCGGATGTATTCTCAGAAGACTTCAAAATAGGTTGAGAATCGGAAATGTCCTCCTTAGCCTCTTTTTCATTGATCTTGGTAGTTTTATCATGCTCAACTTGTGTCTCTATCCTAGGGCTTGCATTTCCCGTTCTCCTTGCAACATTTGTATACGGAGGAGATAAGTATTTACTCTTCTTCCTTTCTCTTGGGCTAGAAACTATTTCCACTTCCTCTTTGGATTCACCAGAAACATCTTCAGCAACAGCAACTTTAAGTCCCTTTGGTTTTCTTGGCAATGGCCTGGTTTCTGCGCTCGAATCCTTTACATTAGTTAATTCGGGTGATTCCAAGATCTCTTCAACTTTTCTCTTCCTACCTTTCTTCCCAGTCGAAGAAGTACCCCCACTGCCTACTTCTCCATCATTCTTCGCCTTCTTCTTCTTTAGTGAGGATAAAGGCTTCTCAGAATCTGCTTCCTCTTTCACCGAGCCTCTCTTATGACCTCTAGGTTTTATATTCTTGTTTTCTCCCATTATCTCAGCAACACTCTTTTGCTTCCTTTTATGAGAAACCTTATTTTCTACAAGCCCCACAGAACCACCTGCTGGTGAAGAGTGACATTCATCATCCATTGGGCCAAGAATCGGGACTTCAATCGGGACACTAAAATCATTACCAGCCTCGTTCGCATTCTTACTCTTGTCTTCCAGACCTTCAATGTAACTGGGATCGTGATAAATAGTCAACTGATAACCACCTTTGAAGTAATAAAAAGCAGATAACAGACTTCTCATGATTGCTAAGTTAAGAGCATTATCAATAGAAACTGTCTTTGCTAATTGCATCACTTTGTCAACTAATTCTTTTGGTTCAAGATTGGGAAGAGAAAGACGACTTGCATCTATATCTGGCACCAGGACTCCAGCTTTCAGTCCAGCATTTTCCATAACGGGTTGAGCAAGGCTGTCTTTCTTCTCCTTCGATATACACTTACAAGTCAATTCTGACTCCACAAGCCTACCGACCTCATCTAAGGCCTTCTCTACAGCATTGAGAAAACTCTTGGAACTGCTATCTCTTGACATTTCTGAAAAATTCTCCACAAAGGGTACAAGTTGTGATGGTAAGCACCAAGAACAAGTACCATCCCCGAAAAAAGCCACCAAGAGACGACCTTCCTGTTTGCGTTTCATTGCAAAATCTGAAGCATCTTTTGAATCATAAACCTGTCCTGGCCACCATGGATGGCTTCTGATTTTGGCCCAAACAAAATCCCCCACATGAAAATCATTCTCACTATCCTTCAACTCACTGTTGATGTCTTCTTCTCCATCTCCATTTCCATCCACATCCATATAATCCGTAGATTTACCTTCCCCATTTTCGGTAAAAGAATCCTCAAGAACTTCATTATTTTCGCCACTAACAAGCTCCTCTTTTGAATCATCACCATCAACCCCAACATCAACACCATTGGCCTCAACACTCGAACTACTACAAGGTACAGGGCTCAAACTTTCAGTACCAAGATTCTCTTTCTCGTCATCGAGACTAGACTCTACAATTGTCTCGTTCTCCATGTTCTCTTCCCTAACAGCATCAGCAGCAGCAGAAACATCACTTTTGGTACCAAAATTCTCTTTCTCATCATCGAAAGTAGACTCCACAACTGACTCGATCCTCATTTTCTCTTCGCTAACAACAGCATCGTCAGCAGCAGAAACATCACTTTTGACACCAAGATTCTCATTCTCGTCATCTTCGGAAGTAGGCAATAAAACTGTCTCAATCTCCATGTTCTCTTCGCTAACAACAGCATCAGCTGCAGAAACATCACTTTTGATACCAAGTTTCTCTTTCTCATCCTCATCGAAAGTAGACTCTACAGCTGTCTCATTCTCCATTTTCTGCTCGCTAACAGCATCAGCAGCAGAAACATCACCACCGTTCCTCACCTCAGAAGCTCCATCCTGATTTTCTTTAGGTTTAGAATCTGAACCCTCAATTACAGGGCCGGGACCTTCCGAAAGGATTTTCGACGCAGCTACGATATCTTCCAGAGTTGCCATTCGTAAACAGAAAATAAAACCCCCAAAAAGAATTTCCTTTCCGTTAATTATATCACCCAAATCTTTCGGAGATTAACAACTGCAAATAAAACCAAGAAAACAAATAGAAAGAGAAAACCGTATAAATAGCAGTAAGGAGTTTATCACTTATCACCGAACATTAACTAGAAATACTACAAATAAACTAAATAAATAAACACCAACCACAAAATTCGCTTCAATCCTACAATTAACAAGAAAACATATAATCAAACCCTACAAATTCGCAACGAAATTTAATTACCCTCAAATCGAAATAAAGACGAGAGAGAACAAGAAATATACCGAAACAATAAAAGAGAACATTTCATTTCCACTGGTAAGCTACTCCGTCTTCCCCAATTTCGTACGCAGCGAATTTCACAAAGCTGGAATTTCAGTGAGTTGTAGTGAAAATTCAAATTAGGGTTTCGAGGATAGAAGAACTGAAATGCGAGTAGCTAAGCAAGAGGTGAGACTTGTTTTTTAACCCCACAACAAAGAACTGCTGAGATATATTAAGATGCACCGGGTGCAGCTACACCGCAACCGTCAGATTGGTATGATGTGCGATTTATGTGGAAATATATTCTGGGTCACAAGATCAGTGGTGAGTAGTTAGCAAGGTGCATTACACCACATGCACCGTATTATTATTATAAAGCGCCATTTTTTTTTTTTTTTACGAGAAAAGCGGCGGTTTTAAATTACAGCAATAATATTGTTTTTTTGAAATATTTCGGGACAGAAAGATATTCTGTTTTCACCTTTTTTAGGCTTTTCTTTTGTTTTTCAGTTTTTCTCATAACAGTTCATTACATTTTCAATTTTTTTTAAAGAGTCGTAAAATTAATTTTTTTTTTATAGACATACACTTTAGTAATGTAAGTCACACACTTTAGTAATATTCCTTTTGATTATCATTTCTGATGACTTTTCTTTATAATATAAGTCACACCTTCACATTTATAGTAATACTTTTTTTAGTAAAAGTTTTTGATAAAAGTACTTTTTAGTAATATAAATCACATTTTTTTAACGATTTTTATAAAAACTTTTTTTTTTTATACTTTTTTTTTTTATTATATCATGAATTTTCAAAATTTACGATCTAATACATGGTTTTTTTTAGCTTTTGCAAATTTGAATGATTTATTTTTTAAGCGGCAAGAAAAGTATAGTGTGAATGTTTTTTTATTAAAAAGGAGTGTGACTTATATTACTAAAATGTAACTTTTTATTGTAAAGTGTGTGACTTTTTATTATAAAGTGTGTGACTTTTTATTGTAAAGTGTGTGGCTTTTTATTGTAAAGTGTGTGACTTTTTACTATAAATTGTGTTACTCATAAAAGTGAAGGGTGTGACTTATATTATAGCAAAGAATGTCGTAGTGATAACTGAAGTGTGTGACTTATATTACTAAAGTATGTGACTTATATTACTAAAGTGTATATCTATAAAAAAAATCAGTTTCACGGTAAATAAATTTCACAGCATACCAACTCTTAAGCACTTTATTTGTGACATGCTCTTAAAAAAAATCTAAAGTTATTTTATTTGATATTGTTGCAATTTAATCACTAAAATTCAATTTACAATTCCATACATTGTTACATTAGCAAATTTTTTAGAAAAAGGATGGTTTTAGAACTGCAATATTGAGAAATGTTTGTAAATTAAATTGTAAAAATTAAAAAATCGTGATAAAATTTAAAAAAAAATGTAAAAAATGTTGTGATACAGTTAAAATTCCAAACAGTCAATGTTAGGACCGGGGAAAAATATTACTATAGGGAGGTTATTTTTATATAGAGTTTTACGTATAATTTTTTTTTTTTAAATAATACATTCAATATAATACTACCTATGTCCCGAAGTTAACCTTACGGTTACTGTATCGCGGGTTTTAAGAAAAAGTGATAAAGTGATAAAGTGTTGGGGGTAGAAAGAGTTGTTTATTAGTATTTTATGTGATAAAGTGATAAAGTGGATATTTCCATTTAAGGAAGTGCTCAATTAAGTATGGAACGCCCAAAACGAAAACTGTAAGGTTAAGTTTGGGACGGAGGGAGTACATATTATACTACATGTATGTAAATTTGTTAACAAATTCATATATCTAATTAATATGAATGTGACTAAAATAAAAACACACACTTTCAAAGTATATAAAATACATGAAATAACTAATATGCATGTACCTAGGAACTAAACAATAGTTATTGCTTACATGTGTATAAAATTTTGTTTAATACATGTATATTTTTCACAAAATTAGTACACTTTTTCTATTTTAAGCAAATGGCACCCAAAGTTGATATATATTTTAGGTCATCTTAATTGTAATGATATATAATTTTTTATATATAGGGCCCGTTTGGTTTACTAGACGGGATAGATAGGGATGATAGGATTAGTGAAGGATTGCACTGTTTTGAATCATATGTTTGTTAAAAATTAATGTGTTTAGTTGAATGGATTACATATCAAACTACTGTTGGGATAAAACTAGTATTGGTGTTTGATTTGATTGATAAACCATACATTCATGTAAAAATTACTAAAATGCCCTTGGAAATAAAAAATTAAACTAAAATTCAGTATCCATAATCAAAACGAAATATGGAATCCATATCAGTTAAATGAGCAACAAGGCACTGCAATGCAGTTTCGCGAATTGCCTGAAAATGTGACATAATTTTCCAAAGTTGATCAGAAATCATCAAGACTAACCAAAATATTTATCATTGCCAAAATATGGAAACTCTAGAGATCTAGATTATAAACAAAATTTACAGATTGGAGAAATCAGGATTATGAAATCATTGATAAAAAGTACAAAGTACAAAGTAAAATTTTAAATCAAGTTGAAATAAACAAGCATGCAAATGAAAAACCTCAATAAAGTATTCTGGAGTCCTGGTAGCTATAGAAATTCCCTCAAAACGAAAGCATCGCAAAATTTCATCTCTATCATCTGCATATTTTGCCCCAATTCAGCAAAATCTGGAGAAATCGAAACCCAATTCGAGGCAAATTCGAGGCAAAATCTCAATAAGAAATTATTGTTATCATCATCCCAAATACCTATAATCTAATCGAAAATATATAAAAACGAAAGATCTAACTCGAATTAACAATAATTTCAAACATTCGCACAATAATGTTTGAATTTTTTTAAAAACCCCCAAAATTTATAACTCCTGATAGAGAAAGATAAAAGCACCGATCTCGTACGCAGGTAATTTCTTACCTTTTCTCAATCGACCATGAATCAACGATGATGAAACACCGATTTGGGGATCTATGAATCCAAAAAACCCCCAAATTTTACAACTCCTGATAGAGAAAGATAAAAGTACGATCTCGTACGAAGGTAATTTCTTACCTTTTCTCAATCGACCATGAATTGACGATGATGAAACGCCGATTTGGGGATCTATAAAACGGGTTTCTCTGGACAGTTCATCAGTGAAAATGATGATTGCAAGAAATGTAATTAACATTTGGTACGACTATTTATAGTGGCATGTATGTAATATGTAGCTTTAAAAAGGGTAAATACGTCTTGTTTTAAAAGGTGCGAGGGCAATATGGTCTTTACACAAACATCAAAATGGGCCGGATAAATAATATCACCCTTGACCCTGTGACCCTGAATCACTTCAACTGATGATTAAATCATTTTCCGTACCGGGCTCCTTTTTTATCATGGGCCGTTATCACAGAAACCAAACGGCGGATTGAGCCAGATTATAAAATCTATCACCCCAAATCCGGAAAACCAAACGTGACCATAATGTAATTTATTATTATATGGAGGTATACATCCTTAAGACGGGATCGAAAAAAAATATGCATTATTACAATGTGGAGTTTATTTTTAAATATAATTGGTCAGAGTTGGGACCGTGACTTTTTATTACTATGGAGAATTTATTCTTATATAGAGTATTCTTATATGGGGTTTTACTGTACTGGAGTATTTTTCTTTTGCGGTTACCATTTTTTTAAATAATTCATTAACTTTTAGCAGTCCCCACGAGATGAGAAATAGATTTATTTTTTTCTTTGTGTGTGAAAACTCATCAGGAGAAATAAATATCTTTCATACAAATAAAATGTAGAACGATCCTCGTTGAAATCTAAAATAATAAAATCAGTCACTTTATTATTCAAGAACCACAATGTAATCTTCTAGTGAAGATACAAACAAATAGCAAGACGAATCTTATAAAAATCAGTTTATTATTGAAGAAGCACAAGATCCTGCATATTCGCAATAACAAGTATCAACTTCCAAACATGTTCCAGCAGCCAAAGGTCCATGCTTATTTTTGCACACCCTCATGCATTCATTCATGTTGCATAACTCACCACCTTTTGAAGGTATTTCTTCTCTACATTTTTGTGCCTTCACTTCCATGCTACCTGCAAAAGTGAAATACTAAAAAAATTTATATTTGTCGAAATATAATTTGATATGATATGCAACGTTGAACTTCATAAGAAGTCCAAAATCAAGTATTTTTTTCTCTAAAGTATGCCTTGAGATCACTCTTTTTTATGCATAATAAATTATTATGTGAGGCGAATTTGAATTATATGTACTTTATGGATTTACCAATTTAGTCGGTAATTTTTATTGTTTCTTTTTGTTATTATTTATTAAATTGTGATTGTTTTGTATGAAATAATTTAACAATTAAGTGTAGAATAATTCTTTGTATACGATGAGATTGAAGTTGGGAAGTATTTATTAATAAAATTATTACCTTGGCAGAGTAGAAGCGAAATTAGGAGAAGAGCGGACAAAATGAAACGACTCATTTGTGGTTTATTTTACTTGTGATAAAGACTAGTATTTGTTGCAAATTGTAGGAGATAGGCCAGTTTGTGTTGTATATACTATATATAGGAAAAAAAATCAAATCTTATTCTTAGATTTAATAAATCTCAAGATTATTTATTCTTAGATTTAATAAATCTCAAAAAAATTTAAAATCTCAGATTTCAATAATCTTTAGATTTTGAATATCACTACTTTAATTTCAATATTTCATCTTTCTTGTAACTTTTTTGGGTTCTTGGGCAAAATAGGAGTACAGAAAGGGTCTTTGGGCAAAATAGATTTTGAATATCATTACTTTAATTTTCTTTTTTTTTTTGGGTCTTTGGGCAAAATAGAGGTAATAAAAAACAGGGGCATTCCGAGAATCGAACTCGGGACCTCTCGCACCCAAAGCGAGAATCATACCACTAGACCAAATGCCCAGTTATTAATAAAGAGATATTTAAGCTTATTTGATTACTTATTTTAAAATTTAGATTTAGATTAATAAATATGGATTTTTCTAAAATGTATTTAAATAAGGATCAATTTAAATCAAATTCTGGAGCAATTGACTTTTTTTTCAAACTTTTTTACTTTTCACTTCTTATGTATTATACTACCCCCGAACGTAGATAATCGTTCATGTGACATATGGTAGCATAGCACAACACCACATGAAACACCATGCACTTTATCATTGCACCACTTCACACAAAAACTTGACTTGTTAGGGTTCAAATCTCAATAGAAGCAAACGCAGTATTAGTTTTCATCCTGCTAATTTTGGATCAATTGCCAAATTGAAGCCCAGTTTTACATAATCTTGAAGACATGATGTAGTAATAAATAAATAAAATTAAAAGATCCTTTTCTATTTGGGGCAAAGTTTCAATAGAAACCTCTGCCTATCTGCCTGCTGATGTAGTAATAAACATATAAGATTCAAAATCAAATCCCATATATTGTTAAAAATATAAGTGCCACTTCTTTCACTATAAGAAAACTTATTAATCTGAATATGACTTCATTGCATATATCATCAGTCTGAAAATGTCACAAAACAATGCATTTTCTATCTTTCTGCGCGAAAACAATTCCATCATATAGTACATTATACACTCATGAAACATTTTCACCACCTTCTGCGCCTACTACCGTACCAGTACGCAAAGGCCGCCACTGATGCAGCAACCACGACACCAGCAGCAGCATGCCACCCGTATATCGGTTTATCCAGGACGATACTTGAACCACCAACCACCTCCGTCGTCTCTGGAGACGGAGGTTTCTGGCTCACAGACAATGCGAATTCCAAACCCTGCCTCTTGACCTCACCCAGGTCCTCGATTTTTGGTTCAAGCCTCGTCGCCAGAGCTAAAGCCTCATACTGTTCTTTAGTTCCACCCTCGAGGAAAGATCCCACGAGATGCCCCTTATTTATCCAGTAGGCCCCGAAAGAATTCCCTGTGAAATCCCCAAAATGGATGGCTTCCCCTGTGTTTAGGGGTAAAAGTATTCAAATTCAAGTACAAGCATCAATGTAATCGATTTGCTATTCGAGATTTTTTTTTTAAAACTTAATAAATACCAATTAATAACATATCTTATGAAATTAATGAAAAATTATAAACATATATTATAATTAATGAATAAACAATATATATTTATTAATTTATATAATTTATTTCTGAATAATCAATGAATAATAATATACTATAAATAATTTTAGAAACAAATAGTAATTTATTTGATATTTACTATTCGGACCAAATAATTTGAATACTGAATACAAATCATATTAAATATTCGATTTTAAACGATATAAGTATGAATATTCAAATAGTTAAACGAATCAAATCGAATAGTGTAATATTCGCTTCGCTTTGAATCGTTTCTTTGACATCCTTACCTGTGTTGTCCCCATAAAACTGCCAGGATAATGTGAAGACTCTGGAGTAGAAGAAAGGCAGATAGTCGAAGTCACCCGTTTTTTCGGGATCCATGATAGCTGCAACTGCGTGCCTTGCCGCCTTTCGTGCTGAGTCAACGTGCTCGAGCCTCCGTGTTTCACCGACTACTTTGACAGGAAAGGCAGCAACATCCCCAATCGCATAGACCGAGCTGTTGCTCGATTGCATTTTTCCATTGACTTTTATTCCCCCCTTCTCCATGGTGAGTTGACCTTCGAACAGACTCGTGTTTGGACGAATACCTATACCGATCACAACCATGTCTGCAGGAAGCTTGGTTCCATCTCGAAGATTAACCGCAGTGACCTGTTAAAAGAGTATTCCATTAAAACTCTACATGGGAATGGTAATTGGAATGAATTTGGAGTAATTGTGTTGGTTAATGAGAATAAAAGAAAATCAGCTCACCTTCATTATGCATCGTGCGGGATAATGGGATTCAAAATAAGTTAATCCATAACACAATTTGATTAACTACCTCCCCTTCTATAATCATTTCCCCTCCATCATTCCAATATTCCTCAACAAACAATTATTGTTTGTCTCCACTTATTCCAAGATTAGAGCAAAACACTAACAATGCAACTCTATCTTCATTGTAATTTACTATTTAATATTTCTCAGTCCTAGTGAAGCCATACCATTTTCAATTCATTTTTCTCAGATGAACACATAAGCGATACTATTCTATGACCACCAACTAAATCTGGTACTATCTTGGAACCTTCCATAGTAGTGACACCTAACTTTCAAAATTGGATAATTTTCTTAAAACCCCGTGCTGGTTCAAAGTGGATACACATTATAGGATGGAGAGTGTAACCTTGAGTATCTTGGAAGTTAAAGGGCATGGGCATTTAAAATAGTCAGCGGTATGAATAATTTTTACCTTCCCATCAGAGTGAAAATCAAATGATGTCAACACAGTTCCTTTAATAAAATTCACCCCTCTGGACTGATAAAATTCTTCATAGTAACTAGCGATCTTGGGGGTAAATAAGCGGGCCACTGCAGAAGCCAAAACGTTCAAATGATTGCTTAGAAAGACTATAAACATGAATCTCTTCGATAACTGAGTTGAGTTGAAACAAACAGACGAGAGAGAGAGAGAGAGAGGACAAGTAATAAGAACAATAATCAATTAATCATAGTAACAGGAGTATCATCAAGCAGCAACTTGATCGAGAATAAAATTTAACGCATAAAAATAAAAACAAAGAATAAAAAGAATTACTAAGAAAATTACTTACTACACTGTGCCTCTGGAAAAACCATGGTCACATTTAATTTGTTTATCACCAAAGATGCAGCACATTCCATTCCAATATAGCCACCTCCGATAACAACAGCATTTCCACCACTACAAGATTGCATCGTATCTACAAGCTTGTCCGCATCAGCCAAGTGCCGTAAATAACACACGTTGGCTGCATCTAAAGCATTTACTCCAAACTCTTCAAGCTTTAAAGCCTATAAATGATGAGCCACTAATAAAGTTCATGACATTTTCTTCATTTAATTTATGAATTTCTGGTAAAGACACATATTCGCCTAAAAATTTGGTCCATCATAAGTTGTACATGTAGTGAACTTCAGAATTTACTCAAAATATAAGTTGAATATGGCCCATCATAAGTTTAGTTTATGAAATTAGTTTCACTATGTGTTGATTTTCTCTAGTTAATTCAAGAATATACTCAAAATGTAAGTGTTGAGGTTCGCAGTTTCAACTATAAGCTAAAACAAGATGCTGCATATGCTTCAGAACCCCATTGAATTATAATTAAAGCTGTAAACCAAGGGATTACTCATGCAATTAGAGGTCTCCGAAATTGGTAAACAAACAACTAGGATATATATATAATACACTAATTTTAAGTACCCGAGCACATCCTGATAGTTCCATATGCTATTCTCGTGAAGTTTGAACCATCCCAATATCTGATTTAATAGAGAAGGTTTTTGATCTGTTCCCTATGGATTGAAAGGAACTATAATACACCTTACACTTGGCCAAGCTTCTTTTATGTGCATTCTGCTAAAACAGTATTGAGGCTAGAAAAGAAAACCATGTGGAAGATCCTGATTAATCACTATCAGATTCACAGGTAAATCACCCCCAGATATTATTTACCAAGAAAGTGTGGAACATACAACTTGAAATTGTCAAGCACCAAAGTACCATAAAAATAAAAAAAGAATAGCTTCAGTACCCGAGCACCTGTTGCAACAATGAGATATTTGTAGCTTATGGTTTCTCCTGTTACAGTTAACAGTGTCTTCCGCCTAACATCAGCAGACTTAACTCGAGTTCCAAGTATCAATTCAATACCTGAAGAATCACAACTACAGAAAGTAAATAACACAACAGCAATATATTTCCCAACCAAAAAAGGCCTTAGTTTGTCTAAAATAATTGTAAGCATTCAGCAATTCTAGACCAACCACTCTTACACACATGTAAGGAAAAAATCATGTCCCCAGAAGGAGGAGGTGAGCCCTGGTCCATCCAGTTGGGAGCAAGTAACAAATGATGTTGATAATTTTTAAAAAGGGGATGAATTTAGGAAACTTAATACACAAAATTAACTGTTTACCATTTTCCTTGTACCATTTTGGAGCTAATCTTTCCTCATTGCTACCCACACAACAGTGAAATGAAGGTAGGCGTGCAGGAGCTGCATGTGATAGCAAATAGAGTGTGTTAAATCACATAAAATATCAAATACTTGTACTCAACACAGATAAACATAGAAGGATAATAACAACTTCTGAAGTAACTTACCAATAGAGATGATTGTTGCCTCTAAAAAACAAAGATTAGTGTTGTTCGCAAATGAACAAGGCATGAATATATCCAGAAAAGGAATCAGTGGATATGCTTTAAATTTTCAATCTGAGAAATAAGTACAGTATAAATGTGCTTTTACAGCCTAAGGACATAGATCCCTGTTTTGTAGGCAGTATAATGACTTCATAGTCTCAAATATGTAATTGGCTGCAAATATAATTTGACAGAGGGTATTGCAATAATTCTGATTCTAAATGTTGAAACGATTGTCATATTTATGATCTCAGACACCCAATATTTATTTTATCCACATTGCCAACCAGAATTTCCAATTTCCCCACCTTTGGTTTAGCAGATGCACGTTTGTGGCTTTCAACATATTGCAAACATACTGCATGTTAAGATGTGTGTGGGAGCCCTGAGGGAATATATACCTTCTGGAAGTAAGTAACCTTTGCTCAATGCAGGCCTTTCATATGGTGCAACCTGTAAAATGAGACAGTATGAATAGCATATCTTAGTGTATTAAATATAGAATCTTGTCAAGGATCAAAACCATAGCATCAAACAGTGTTTGCATTAACACAGATTATAAACATACTTGACATTGATCTTACCTCATTAAAAACTTCATAACTATTCAACTGACATTCAACTTACAAGTATACAGCAATTTTCAAACCAAGAAACACGGGTGATCATCAAATAATATCTTCAACTGAATTAAATGCTAACAGAATAAGGATGAAATGCAACTTCATGCTTCAATGAGCAATTGCAAAATGAGAATTGGCACAAACATATATTATGATTTCTTGTTTCACAATTTTACTGGGTGCCCTTGAAATATTCTTAGAACAAAACAATGATAACACAATAACACTGAAATACTCTACTGGGACAAGGATGGCCTGTCACGAAAAAACAGGAGGTAGAATGAGCAGTAGGTAAAATCTAAAAGAATCATGTATGGATAGGAATTAAGAATCAATGATCTCATAAGCCCCCAGGCCTCATTTGAGGTCTGTTGGGGAAGGGGATCAAGTTGATCCTTGCAAACAACTTGATGCACAATCTCAGCCTGTTGGGTGATACGCAACAGAATTGGGAAGGGAATTTTCCATCCTGTAGGAGCTAATAGATCTCCTTTGAGTGCATGCAGGGGTCATGGACATAAAGTATTTTACTCATTGCTTGCTATTTACAGTGCTCTAAAATCCTGGCAAGTAGGGGATTTAGAGCGTGAATAAACAAAAGTGTTATCCAGTCCTTTGGCAAATTAATATGAGGAATTCAATTGGGTTGGAAAAGGGCAACTTATTGAGATACATCATATTAAATGTCTACTGCTCAAGTTCACTGATAATCACAAGAGATTCAATTGGGTATTTCTAACAACTGAGTAATTTGTAAGAATGGAAACAAAGACAACATAATTCCTCTACCACAAGTTGATGAGAAGAGGATTACTTAGAAAACGCTAAAATCACTGGCGATTGAATTGGATGTTTCTAACAACAGAGTAATTTATGCGAATGGAAAACGATTACAAAGACAACAAAATTTCCCCATCGAGAAGAGGATTACTCCAACCTCACCGAACACAGTAAAAAGGAACAACACAGCTCTAATTTTCCGCACTCAATCAAATTCAGTAGAGTGGAATTGAATGACATCAACATCAATTTTTTAGATTGCACTCTCCACCAAACACCAGTTGCAAAATTCGATATCCAATTTTAGCCAACACTCATACCGTAACCGAAAGCAAAATTTGCGTAATAAATGCAAGCAGCAGTTAATGATATTGACTGAGAGACTCGCACAACACGAAAATACAACAAAAAACACGCAATAAAACATACACACATATATATCGAGATAGAAGAAATTACAGGCTCTTCGGAGATGATGCAGAGTTCACCATTAGAGACGCCTCGCTTAACGAATTCATGGGCGGTGTAGCCAGCTGCTACGCCTCCTCCAATTATCACGTACACAAACGCCCTCCCCATTTTCTCTCTCTCTCTCTCTCTCTCTCTTCTCTCTCTCTCTGTCTCTCTCGAATTGCAGACTAGAATTTCATACTTTTCTTGGAAGTTGAGCCACTGCTTCCGACGTTAGCCATTACTTAAATAACTACTACCAAATTGACTTTTCTTTTCTTTTTTTTCCCTCTTATTTTCTGCAATTGGTTTGAAAACGGAAAAGAGAAATACAGAAAATGGAAAAGCTAAAAAGAAAAATAGGGCACATTAATTTCTCTTGATTCTTGTCATCGATTATGAACAGATTTTGGGGGGACTGGCCGAGATTTGATACTCATTTTACTAAATTGCCCTTTGGAAATTTTGTCATTTTGATAGTTTGACAAAAATTTGTGTCAAACAAAGTTCGAGGAGAATTTTTATTTTATTAAAATTATTTTTATGCATAAAAATTATTATTATTTAAAAAATAAATAAAATGATAGCTTTTGTGCTTATTGTTGTTATAATTCAATGTATAGATCGAGTTCACGTGAGTGTTACTTTAACTGTTTAGTGGTTTATTTAGGAAAAGTTTTCTTTTTCTAACAAATTGGAATAATTGAGATGGTATGTGTGCGGAAATGATGAGTCTTAGGTCTGTTGTGTAATATAATTTCGAGCATCAATACTCAATTTTTAAAAATATTTTTCGGTCAAAATTACATTTATCTCTTCTATCTATATGTGTGAAGTGGATTAATGAGATTTTCTCGTTAATTTAAAAGTAATTCACAATAATTTTAAATAATAAAATTCATCATCTAATTTATGAACGTATTATTAGATGATCATTATGAGTGTTCTTTTATTCATATGTGCGGATGAATAAGACTTTATCTCAATTTAAAAGTAATCCACAATAATTTTAAAACAAAAATTTATATGAGACGGTCTTATACATGAGACAGAATACAAATCAGCACAAATAACACCCACTTCTTCCAAAGTATTAAAACATCAATGTCCAAATTATACTCTGTCTCATCGTGAGACCGTCTCACGCAAGTGTACCTCTCAATTTTAAACATTAAATATGCATTCATCCAATCCATAAAAACCTTATTGGATGGTCTTTATGAGTGTTTATCCTAAAAAAAGTTAATTTAAAAGTAATTTCTCACAAAATTATGGTGATCAACTTTGGAAGTTTTCTGCATTCATCCATCCACTTTTATGTCAAAATTATATTTTCTCAACTATTTATATATGCGGATGAATGAGACTTTCTCTTTTATTCTAAAATATAATTCACAATAATTTTAAATATCAAAATTACTCCATTCATTCAATGAACACCTTGCTGAATGATTACTATGAGCACTCTCATGATGATAAGTTTATAAGTAATATCCTAAAAAATTTAATTTAAAGATAATTTCTTATAAAATTGTGGTGATCAACTTTGGAAGTAACATTGTCATGTGATCCACGCTACGCTAGTGCTTTCGTTAGGTGGGATGTAACACGTGGTCAATAGTAAATAAATAAAATGGGCTAACATATGTAGTATTTAAAAAATTGTTCACTATATTTCACCGTAAAACTACTTCTATATTTAAGGATCTGATTCTTCAATTATCACAATTAATATTCCTTTTGTAATATATATTATGTTCTTTAGTTATTATTATTTATATTTTTATTGTAATATAAGTCATACTCTTCAGTATCACGAATAATACACTTTTTATAGTAATAAAATATACCTTTCAATTATCACGATTAATATTTTTTAATGAGACACACTTTTGTGAAATGATTTCACAATGAGTACGATATATAATTTGGACATCAACGCTTTAATATTATAAAATAATATATGAATATTAATTTATATTAATAACATGTCTCATGCATGGAGCATATGAATTTTTGTCTTGTATATGATTTATCATTAGTCTCCAATTAATTGAGGGGCGAAGCCTCTAACAACATAGACAAAAACTTGTATAGACCTGGTCCATACTATAAACTCGATTATTTAAATATCACTGTTGCAAAAACTCTCATTGTTATGTATAAAAACTATCACTGTTATGAAAAAAAACAATCACTGTTTAAAAAATGTTTTATATTTTTAAAGCGGTGAAAGTTCTCAAAGATAACAAATGAGATTTTTTTACACATAATGATGATAAATACGCATGAACCTCGATTCACATAAGTGTTAGTCAACAACATAGGGTTAATTGACAGTCCCAAAATAGGGTTATAGACAAAATCACTTGACTTACAACAAACCATTATGACTTATGTTGGTCGCTCATGTTAATGGCTCAACATATATTAATTCAAATAGAACAAAAGTATAATTAATTTTAGAATATGTTTTTTTTTTAATTTAGTTCAATTTTACTTTTATATATAAATACATTACAATAATATATGATTCATATTTTATGTACTATTTACAATATTGAATTAAAAAAAAATCGCATGACATGCGAGCATTATACTAATACTTAAATAATAGAAACGCAAATGATTTGCATTCCATCTCCTCTTACATTTTTTTAAAATTTTCCCTTTCATATTACTTTAAGGTGACTTGAATTCACTTCCTTTGGTTTTTTTTTATATTTTTTTTTTGTTGCGCTAAAAAAAAAAAAAATTGACAGGTTAGTTCTTCTTATAATTAATTTAATTGTACGCGAACTATATAAATAAATTTGACGGGATAGAATAGAACCTTTGAGAGCCTAGTAATCAACGGGACAAAATTATGATGGGTTAAAATTGTCTTTTCACCATTTTGTTAGAGCCCCATTTGGCTTAATGTGTCTTCTTGTACAACTAAACTATGGATGAGGCTTTTCATCTATACCACCCATAACTTCTGGATACTATTTTATTTAAATTTTGGATAAAAGATCATTGTATACACATAAAATAAGTTATCCTAAAAGATAAACTAAATAAATATTTGCACCAATATTATTAGCCCATGCCATAAAATAGGCGATACTTTTCCAATAATTCATGTTTAGTTGGGGAAACTATTGCCTTGTCGTACTCAAGGACTATGGGGGCATTCGGTCTCTCTAGATATTGATTTCTTCTATTAAAATGTAAAATGTGTTGATTTTTATTTTATAAGAGTTCATCTCATTTTGAAATAAAATTATACACAATATTATTATAATATGAACTGAAATTAAACAAAACAGCTTTGTGGTCAACTTTGAGTTAACACAATCTTAGATTGATCACTGATTAGTGAATAGGGAAATAATAAAAGATAATTGTAAATGATGAAAGTACCTGAATTTTATCATGTTCGACCGAATTAATTTAATATTTAAATTAATTCAAAATTTGAATTATCTCGTTATTATTCTTAAATGAAATATTAAATTAGTTTGGTGCAGGTGGCGGACACGTGGCGTTGGCAGGATACAGTTAAGTGTACATTCTCGACTAGAGAGATGTACGACATCATTATGGAAGCTGTGTCGGAAGAGGATGAGAGGCTCTTTTCGTGGGGGAAGCTTTGGTGGAAGGCAGTCTCTTCTAAATTTTCAGCTTTCTCGTGGAAGGTCGTTCGTGAGAGAATTGTGTGGGGAATGGTGTGGATTCAATGTGCTTGGGGCCGACTTAATCATTTAATCACGTATTGTTTTCTTGTCCGATGACTCTTCTTGTTTGACAAGCTGTATATATTTGGCTTGGCAAACAATGATGTACTCATCTTCTGCTCATGACCACTTTGTAGAGTACGAAAAGGGCAAGGTCAAGAGGAAGATTGTCGGGTTAATTTGGCAGGCTACAATATGGAAGATTTGGAAGGTTCATAATGGGCTTATTTTCAAAGATAGTTCATATACTTTGGATAAGCTCATTGATGGTATAAAATTTTGTTCGTGAAAGTGGATTCGTGCCCACTATTTGTTATCCTTTGTGATTCCGTTCTTTAGTTGAGAGTGTCAACCTCTAGATTACATTTCATCCAAGTTGTAATTTAATTGTGTTTTGGTCCGATAGGACATGTACATTTTGGATTTTTGAGCACCCCTTGTACTCCTGATAATATATTTCATATTTATCTTTTAAAAAATATAATAAATTAGTCATATTAAACTTCTATGTGCTCCTTAATGTGCTCTAGAATCTAGATGGGCAATGACTACTAATTAATGTATCAGTTTGTTTGTTTGTTCTTTTAAAGTTATTGTCCAATTAATTAAGAAATGTTGATTTAGTTTATATTTTGTTTTGTACTTATGCACACAGAGTTCCATTAATAATATTACTTTAGGAGTATGGTCTATATATGTATGTGTATTTCATTTTAATACGAATTTATGAAGAAAATGAATATAGTACTAGTAGAGATGGGCAGATTAATTCCATAAGCACGTCATGAAAATTTCACGCACTAAGTAATTAATTTATATGTTTGGTGTGATTTGGAGTTGTTATTTGCATTTATTGATGTAATGATGGAGTACTTCTTGTACTCGAACTGATTTTTATTAATATTTTTTTTCTTTGCCAAAAAAAAAAATTAAAAATTATATGTTTAATTTTTTTGTACAGAACTCCGAATTGGACTTTTTTTACTTTAAATGATTGTTAAGCAATTTGAGGGTGACACGTTATTCGTAGCTTGCTTAATTTTGACATTCTCCAGGCTGATCTTCACTTTGGGCTTATGGGCCTTGGGCTGAAATTTTGGGCTTTTTTATATTGAAATAGGCTGAATAAGTAAGGACGTCCGATCGACAAAAGTAGAATAAAGAATTTGATGACTATAAATCCAACAAATAGAACATGATGTTTAATTAATAATTAGAGACTTTTAGAGTATATTTGGTGATATTTGTGAATGGGGCGGGTTTCATGTGCATCAGGTTCATCGTGCAAATTAAAGTATATTTTAAAATTATACAATTTTTTATATTAATAATTATATATTTTAATATAATAAATTATATGATTTTAAAATACGTTATAGAGTGCACGATGAATTTGTTGCATATATGACTTAGCCTCACAAATATGGCCCAATTTAATAAAGCAATTTTGTAAATTTCCGAAATTAGCTTTACAACCTTTCCACGTGTCTATGAATCTATGTTAATTGAGTTTGGTATTTGTTTCCTGCATACATTTTTTAGGTTACGTTTGGATTTTTGAAAAAAAAAAAGAGATTTAAATGAATTAATTAATGAGTAAGTTTTTAGTGATACTTATTTATAATATAAAATTTATATTATTATACTTAAAAATTAATACTATAATAGTTATCAATTGATACCCCTACACTTTTAAACTAATACTCCTCATATCATTATGTTATGAGTATTAGTTTATAAAAATAGTGGTATCAATTATCAATTTCATACTATGAACAAGTTTCACATAAGAGTTTGTGTTAATTATTAAATTAAGAGTATGTCTAGTGTGAAAATTTTCATGTATGAAAATTTATAAAATTGTCCTAAATCAACCATCTACACCCTAAACACTAAATAATGAACCCTAAATTATGACATATTCGGACCGGGTGAACCATGAATCACTTGGGCCGAGTGAACCATGAACCACTCAATTTTGTCTTATCTTCACTAATTATAGAATTTGATTGTATATTAAAAAAATTTGGGTTAATTGCTTAAAACTACAGAATAGTAAGGGTGTAGTACTATTGAGTGCAAACACTGTACACAATAACTAATAACTACAAAAATCATTAGTGGAATGCCCAGATTAACCTTTCATTAATTTATTAGATATTTTTGTAAAATATTTTTGTCTCTTCAATCAAATCAAAGTTCCAACCCCACACTCCTTCATTCATCCAATTTCTTTCTCTCACTTCTCTCTATCTGATTCCTCACCCCCACATCCCATTTTTCTCTCCCTCTCACATTCATTAGATCCAAACTCCTCCACATTCACTGAAAAAAACCGACGTCCTAGCCTCTCAAAATCCAGTGAATCCACCGCAGCCTCTTGTCCCCAATATTACAAATTTCTCTACGGTGGTGGTGGTGGTGGGTGCCCCCATTTTTTGCCCGATCTAAGACGGTGGTTGTAGTAGTTGGGCGGCGGCGGCGGCGGTGGTGTGGTGGTGGCGGGTAGTGTGGTATGGGGTTGAAGGTTTAAAGTTGAGGTTTTTCGGTGAGTTGGGGTCGCGGAGAAGACGACGGGGCGGTGTCGAAAACCCTAATTTTCTTGGGGGATGCGAAGAAGACGACAATGGTGTTAAAGTCGAGTTGCATTCGATGAGTTGTGAACTTTGCAGGAATAATCTATACACTTGGGGAGTCAAATTTTGTAATTTCTGAAACTGAAAATGTGTAATCAATTGATGTTTTTCATTTATGTTTGTATTCACCAAAATTTTAGGGCGTTTTGTGTTCATGTGTCTTTTTGGGGCTTGTAGTGAAGTTTTTATGCTTAGAAATTTGTGATAATGGTGGTAGTTTAGTTTTAAGAAGCAGTAGATCTGAATATGAGTTTGCCTTTTATATTTTGGTGCCCCCTATTTTTGGTGCCCCTATTCTTGTAATGACAAAATGTTTTGTCTAATTCAACAATATAAATTAAGTACTATGTTATGCAATTGCAAGCAATCATGCAGTATATACTAAATATATGCAATGCACAAACTTTTTGTGCACATTGTCATATGTTGTGCATTTATATTCATCTATGCAATAAATACCCTATTTGTGCAATATTTACTATCTGCTATGCACATAATTTATTTTTTCTTTTTTAAAAAAAATACTTTTCGAAATTCATTTTATGGATAACGCATAATGGACTAATAATAATTTATATATTAAAAATAAAGTCCAACCAAACAATTTGAATACTGTTTTATTAATTTTTTTAATTGAATTAAATATAAATAAATGCACATATTTTGATCACAAATCACTCTAATTTATCAAATTAATGATTATATAAAAATGGTAAAATGACCATTTTGATAAATAATATTGAAACAATCAAAATATAATAACCAAATAAATAAATACACTTTGATATTCACAAGTATGTAATTATATTCTTAATCACATCATACTTATATTGAACATATGTTATTTCAATTAATTTTTGAAATGAAATAAAGAGCAAAATTATATAATAAAGATTAATAAAATATCTTATTTTATATAAATCAAATCCTTACTATGACCCTCGTTGATACCTGACAAACCATTTGTTCTGATTAAGCTCAAAAATATGAACCTTCAATATGAATTGATTTAATCATTTCCACCTCATTTTTAACCTTTTTAATACCATTTATTTAGAATCCACTGAACCCTGAATCATTTCAAATGCAGTTCCAGATCTCCGAGGATAAGCTCTTTCTGGCTGAGGAATCATTGAATCATAAAAAAGAAAATACTGTAAATTTCACATTTGATTTTTCATTTGAAAAAAATATATTGAGAATATTTTTCAAAACATTAATAATATTTTTTTATTAAAGATTTGTCTTTCAGTGATTAGTAAATGTGTCAAGAATTTCCACATTCTTTCCTCATCACATCTTTTGAGATTTTATTATATAATTTAGTAGAGAGAAGTGAAAGGATCATGGTTTGTGCTCTAATAATAGAACTTGTATTGATGAAATTGGACTGTTCTCACCAATCAATTAAATTAGAGACAGGCAAGAAGAATATATAGAATAATCAAGTAACTGTCAAAAATTTTTGGAATTTCAAATGAAAACTAAAAGAAACCTGATATTGATTTATATAAATCAAGATAGTTTAGAATCTGAGGTACATCATTTGAAGTGGACCAAAATTTTATAGAATGATATAATTGATACTTAATATTGAAAATAACCCAAGTATAAAGTCTTTTATTATCATGTCATCGATTATTGCCATTTCATTAGATCATCATCAAAACAAAAGTTATTAATTAATCATATTCAGCCATGTTCTCATTCTGACAGCTTTTTTCTGTATAAATTTTCAGATAAAAAAGAAATGAAGTTTTTAATCGAAACCATAAGAATAAGCTGCAAATCATCAACTGAATTTTTTTTACTTTTTCGTGTTTGTACTTTTTTTTTTTGAACAAAATCAAGATTTTATTCTTTAGAACTTCTTTTTAATATAATGATTTAACTATAATTTTAAAATCGTCTATATTATCACAAAATACTGTCAGATAGAAAGAAGGAACTCAAAGAATATTGAAAGTGGTTTATCATTTATTTAGTATAATAATTATTAAATAAAAATTACGTTTAAAAATATATAAAATAGATTGAACTGAATAAGAATTGAAAGGTAAATTAAAAACTATATAAGTTCATTTTAGAATTATTAAAAAATATTAAGATAAAAAGATATATTAATTGTTAAAAATATTACTGTCATTATTTACAGCAAAATATATTAAAAAGAAATAAACCATAAAAACATAATTAATTTTAAAGATAAATCAAAACAAAAATTAAAAACCATATACAGAATTTAATTTCATTAAGTAAATCAAGAAGAAATAAGGTCTGGAACTTGATCCTTCAGTTTTGGTCCCAATGATCATTCTCAACGACTTGAGAATAATGATTGATCTTTAACCTTCAAGAAAATCATGATTTCAACATTTCTTTGATATTTGAATATAATAAAAATAACAACCCATATATCAAGATATCACTAATTGACTTTCAAATAATATAATAATCAATGCACTGTAAGATCCAATATTATTTTTAAAGATGAAGATATTCTGTCAATTTAATTTTTTCACAAAATGAAGAACCCAAATATGTATCAAAAATCAATTAATTTTCAAAACAACAATTTATTCGTAAAATCCAACAAATATTATTGGCTTTTTAAAACTTTTGGATTATACTTTTAATGACAAAAACATCAAGAGGAAATTGAAAATGCTATTGATATATAAATGATCAAGGATAAAAGGGAAGTTCAGAAGTTTTTAATTAAAGTAATAATAAGATCAATCTGATAAAACATTGAGAATGAGTTAAGAATAAAACAAACTTCACAAATCAAAAATATAATTCAGCAAACCAAAGATAAATAAAACCAAAAATTGAGTTCACCCTAATTAATTTTAAGATGATATAATAAAACCATCACCATAAAAATCTCGATCAGCATGATTAAAAATTATTATCGTTAGATGATAGTCAAATAATGAAAAATATATTCTTTTTATTGATAACAACAGAAAGAATGATAATTTGTTATCGAAGTAATACTAAAGATGTCAACCAATACTGAAAGAAAATAAATAGAATATCATCGAATTATTAAAAATGTAAATATAAATATGATTAAATATATCCAATAATATATCTCTAAAAGCATTAAAGAATACTAATTTATAAACCAGTAAGTGTTCATGAACTGAGAAGTATCCAAAATTTAATCGATAAAAACCCCTGATTTAGATCAATAAATAATCAAATTTTTGTTTACCTTCACAAGTGATGTGATATCTTTTATTTAATTTTTTAAATATATATTAAATTAGAAAATTATAAACATGAATTTTAAAATATAATTTAAAACTAAAAAAAAAAATCTGAAAAATACCAAAATAGTCAAATAAATCTTTAAAAAAAATTAAAATCTGGAATTATTTTTTTTGAGGGAATAAAATCTGGAAAACTTAAAAATATTAAAAAATCAACTAAATCTAAAAAATAATAAAAATAAAAGTAAAATATTTCTATTAAAAAAAAATCACAAATACGATACGTGTCCTGTCAATTGCGGTTAATGGCTTCTTCTACCACATTTCTCCAGGCCACCGCCATCGATGGGTCGCGCCTCCCATTTCTTCCCCATCCAACCCCTCAATTCCGCCGTATACTCACCTCAACCGTTTCCTTTAATTTATCATCCCACCGCTGTAAACTTCCGGCGCAACCAATTGTTGCTCAGGCTCGGCGAACCTCTTCTTCCATGGCAAAAGTAGAAGTAGCCTCTCGTAAGTGCGAACCGCATTGAAAAGACGAAATTCACGAAATTGTCTTATAAACTTTTATTATTTTAATCTATCCATGAAATTCTGAAAGCGAGATTAATAGCTAACTTTTTTGTTGGTTTGCGATTTGGATTAGCCTCTGATTTGCAATTTGAAGGACCGCTTGAAATAGTGGAGTATCCGGACCCAATATTGAGAGCGAAGAACAAGCGAGTCGACACGTTTGATGAGAGCTTGAAGAAGCTTGTGGACGAGATGTTTGATGTAATGTACAAGTGAGTTTTTCTTCACTCCTCATAGTCAATTTATTTCAGAAGTTGTGTATCTGCAAATCATTTATCACTAGAGGAACCAAATTGATTTACCTAATAATATCAGAGGTTGTCTGTTACTCCCCATTTATCATTAGAGGCTTGGAAATTTGAAATTGAGTCTCAGATTCTTTGTTCTGTTTTACTTCTCCAAATCTGTTGGATTCACTGTTTAGCTTGGGGATTAAATGTTCGACTTATAATATGAAGATAATGGACCAATTGGCAGAAGGGGGCAAAATCTAGTGAATGAAGATAAATTACATATGAGAAACCATCCTAGCTCTTGTCATAAGAGTTAAGTTGCTAGAAGTCTGTATGGTCTTCATCTGAATAATAGTTCCTTTCTATTGCTACTTTTTTTCTTATTGGAGATTCTTGATAATTACAGGAATGTGAACAATAGTTGTTGGCTTCCTTTTCCACAGAACTGATGGCATTGGCCTCTCAGCACCCCAAGTTGGGATCAATGTTCAGCTTATGGTGTTCAATCCAGTTGGCGAACGTGGTGAAGGAGAAGAGATTGTTCTCATAAATCCACGCATTAAAAGATATTCTAGAAAGATAGTGCCTTTTAATGAGGGTTGTTTATCATTCCCTGGGATTTGTGCTGACGTTGAGGTACCCTTGCCATGAAAGTACTTAATTACTAGCTTCCTTCTTTAATTTCTGGTCATCAGATTTTTCCAGTACAATTAGCACTACAACTTCATTCCCAAGCATAATTTGATATCCGTTTAATTTAGGCTTCATTTTCTTGTTACTCTACAGAGACCAGATTCGTTACAGGTTGACGCACAGGATGTTACTGGTGCAATGTTTGAAATTAACTTGACCGAACTTCCTGCCCGCGTGTTTCAGCATGAATATGATCATTTGCAGGTTCATACTCTAACTGCGGTCGAGAGAAATCCTATGAATCCGAAGTTTAAGATTGGGTTTGCAGTGTTTATCTATTTCGTTTTACTTATCAGTTTCTTGTTGAAAACTAATCTTGGTCAACGTTTAAAACTAAACATCATGATTCAGCTACTTGTGAAGTAACAGATCCTGGCCTGTTTTGGCAGACACTTATGTTGAACTATAATTCCCTGTATATGAGTAAATTGCAAAATTGGTCTCATATCTTTTGGGTGTTGGCAATTTTGGTTCCATGCAAATTAATTTTCTCGATTAAGTCTCATAACTTTTAAACTGGTGCAATTTTAGCCATATATTGACCATTTTTTTTGTCTTAGTCTTAGGATGATAATTAATTTGTGATTTCTTTAATAGAATTTCATATGTTGAGTCTCATTATGTCCGGTTGCTACATGGAATTCCGGCAGCTCACGTGGGCGGCACCAGCCAAAATTCTGCATATATAAGACTTAAATTGCATCATTATGAAAGTTATGAGACTTAATTGAGAAAATTAATTCGTACGGGACTAAAATTCCAACACTCAATATATATGACATCAATTTTGCAAGTTACTCCCTATATCTTAACCAGGACTTGACTCCAAACTTGTGTGTTTTTTGTGGGTGAGGTGAAATCGACTGGGACTTGACTTCTTAATTCTATAAGCAGACTGTAGAGTCCCTAATACAGCATTCTAATATATGTAGTTAATTGCAGGGAGTCCTTTTCTTTGATCGGATGAGTGATGAAGTTGTTGACAGTATCCGTGAAGAGTTACAGGCAAGTTACTTGTCCAATTCTTCGTAAATTATCATGTAGTTGTCTGAGATACATAGTGATCAATCAGATCACATCACATTCCCAACATTCTATGTTGCTAGATATTTTTTCCCCGTTCTGTCGAGTAAATTGTTGAGTGATGTTGCTTGGTAGGCCTTGGAGAAGAAATACGAGGAGAGGACTGGATTGCCGAGTCCTGAAAAGATTGATGCGCGAAGAAGAACAAGGAAGAAAGCCGTTGGGTTCGGAAAATCTTGATCTTACTCATCGTGGAAGTGTACACTTGTTCTTAGATAGCATACATCACATTGATTCCAATCAAATCTAAAGATTGTGAGAGTGCATTGCATTGGACTGTCATGCATATCATGGGATCCAAATCCTGCATCAGTTGAAAAAATTATTATAAAGGGTATTTTGTTAGTTTTATATTTTTTATCAGAAATTTAATTATTTTGCCTTATAACTATGATAAATGACGTGTTAATTCTTATTGGATGCCTAACGTTAGGTAGAAGTACATCCCAAGTTAGATGCATGTGTCATAATATGTAACTATAAAACAAAAGAAAAATAATCAATTGACAATTCCCTTATATTTGCTCAAAATTACTTTGTACATAAATAGTAATAGCGAGCCAAAATTCGGCTGATAATGGCCTAAAATTTGAACGTAATCTAATTATAAATTTGGTTTGGTAATATTATATTGACTCAATTATCAATTTTAAGAATTTTGATATTTTGGCTCGATTATAATTTTAGAGGTAGAAATATCGAAATACTCTAACTGAATTGGATAGTATGTATATAATTTTAAGTTATGATTACAGGAGTAAAAATGTGACAGCCAAATTTTTATGATTGTCGCGCCAACTCTTGAATGCAAATCTCTCAAAATTATGGATACTACAAACAAATAATTTTGGTTTCAAGTGTACAACCTGTACATGTTGGTTGAGATTTGAAGACCATATGATAGAAATTCAACTATTAAGAAACTGAATCCAGTACCAACTATTTTTTTCGTGACACCAATTAAATTATTTGTAATAAACTCGAATGAAAGGGACAAAATTAAATAGGGAATGAGTTTTGAACAGAAATAGAATCATTGTTGAAAATGTATACACTTGATCCTCTCTTAGGAAAGGTCATCTTGATCCCCTCGAGGCTTAATGAATTCAAATATGCTACTTGATGTCATCTTTACCTGCTTTGTACAAGTTAATAATTTTCAAAGTATTAAATTGTCGTGTTCAAATTATGCTTCATTCCCCGTGAAATCAACTCATCATGCAAGTATACCTTTATTTAAATAGATAAAGATCCCGATAAAAAAAAAAAATATAGATAAATTAACTCATCATGCAAGTATGCCTCTATTTAAATAGATAAAGGTCCCGATAAAAAAAAATATATAGATAAAGGTGGTCATTTAAATTTGGGCCGAAAAAATGGTATGAGTAGCCTACTTTACATAAACGGCCCACATTTTGCTCGTTCCAAATAATGGGCCCATCAGATTCTTAAATGCAGTCAACTCAAGTTGTACGTTGTCTGGCGTCCAACAATGAGCCAACACGTGTCGCTCAGTCCAGCATTCCGGACTCGGAAACTCTAAGTCAGCTGAATTTGAGAAATCCTTTGGCGTCCGTCAGAAATTTCACTTCACATCATCAGATACACACAGCGCACCACACATGAGACAATCAGCGAGAATCTAGAGAGAGAGAGAGAGTCTCAGCTAGTCAAAGATTTTGTTGAAAACGAAAGCTCTCTGTAGACCCGCACCGCCCATACCTACCCAGTTTTTTCACCCATCATTTGTTTCCCCCTGCAATTTCTGGAAATTTCTGGCGTTCATTGGTTCGAGCACGAGCTTGTTTGAAAAATATGGTTGATCCGCATCTGCAGGTATGATTTATTTCAGTTTCTTCGCGAGATGCTGTAAGTTTTGCTATTTTTGGTGTCAATTTTGTTGGAATTTGTGTTTGGGGAGGTGGCGTTGGTTTGTAATTTTGTTTTAATTCTCATTTGCTCCTTTTCGTTTCTGGTTGTTTTTAGGGTTTGAACGCTCTGGATTGTTCTAGTTGTTAGCTCAACTTTGAGTGTTTATTTTTTCGTTTTGGAGTATGGCCTCGGCTGATGTTGCGGCTGATAAGCCGAAATGTGATGCGATGCTCGTGGACAAGCTTCCGGAGGAAATCAATGAAATGAAGATTACGGATGAGAAGGTAGAAAAGGTTGGTTGTTAAGGAAATTGTGTGGAAGATTCTTGTACATTTTGTATTTTCAGTGAGTGAACTTTTGGCTTTTATTTCAGGAAATTGAAGCTGCAGTGGTGGATGGAAATGGGACCGAGACAGGGCATATAATTGTAACAACGATTGGTGGTAAAAATGGTCAGCCTAAGCAGGTATATGATGATGTTTTTTTTTTGTTAGTGAATTTCTGTTTAGGTTTTGGATGCAGCAATCTATTTTCATAAGACTAGATGCTGTAGAGACTGAATCCAAGATATTGTACATGTGTACTACTGCTAAGATTGATGATATTTTGTGGATTTTATAGCAATAAAAAATGTCTAGATAAAGTTGTGTAGTGTCTTGTCTGATGGTAGTGATGCATGAAGGAGTACCTTGAGATTAATATTCCAGGTGGAGCTAGATAGTTGGGTTATTATTTTGAATTTTTGAGCAATAGGATTCTGAAGTGGTTTTGCAACAAATGGTGTGAGTTGCAACTTCACACATTTTTGGTACTCCAGTGGTTTGCACCAGATTTTACATTAAGACTAAGAGGAATGTTTTACATCAATTTTATCTTTAATCTGGATAATTAGATGAAATAGTTTAAATTATATAATATAAATCTTAAATTCTAAAAGAAAAAACCCATGCACTCGAATGAAATAAATGTAGAGTAAAGATAATTTTAATGAATACATATTAAAAAATAATGTCAAAAGTATTTATAAAGTAAAGCTTGACTGCTTGAAGTGAGGGTTCTTTTTCTTGAGCTGCTCTATCACTATGCCATGTTCATGCTTATTAGTTATCCTGAAAAGATTTGTGTTGCATAATGCTTTTGCATTAAACTTTTCAGTTACCTTAACATTATTTGCTAATTGTGCTGACATCTTGTATGTCTTTATGGGTCAACACTTTGGTTTTGAAAATCAGCCAGTTAGTTGTTGTCAATTTTTTTTTTTTGTAAAATGTATATGTGTTCTCCTGAGGGGTGGTAGGTGAGTTGTTCTTCGAAGTGCCATTGAGGCCCTGACTGCTGTTCTTCATATAACTGATTTTTTATGTGATGTTATATAGCTGATTAACTTTGTCTCACTTGTGTTTCCTTTTTATTAGACTATAAGTTATATGGCCGAGCGAATTGTGGGACAAGGATCTTTTGGAATTGTGTTTCAGGTGAGTTGCTATCACTCTTCTATATGTAGTAAAGGAGTTCTTGACTATGTGAAATTATAAATGTTTTGTACAAGTTGTACATATCACTATTGCTGAATTTAATTCTGAAAAAAAGAACAACAGAAATGTTGACAATTATGCATGTATTTTGCAGGCCAAGTGCCTTGAAACTGGTGAAACAGTTGCAATAAAAAAGGTTTTGCAGGATAAGAGATATAAAAACCGTGAACTGCAAACAATGCGCCTTCTTGATCACCCGAATGTTGTATCTCTGAAGCACTGCTTCTTTTCAACCACTGAAAAGGATGAACTTTACCTCAATTTAGTTCTTGAATATGTGCCTGAGACAGTCTACCGTGTTTCTAGACACTATAGCAAAGCTAATCAGCGTATGCCTATGATATATGTCAAGCTTTATACATATCAGGTAGTCCATCTTTTTAGTTCGTGTTAGTACCTTGATAAATCTGATTTCTTAAACCATTTATGTGTATATATGTGCTTTTAGTAATTGAATTCTGTATGGTCACTCATTTATTTCAAACTATTGTATATTTTAATCTATAAATTGTTACAGAGCACAGTTGTTTAGACATTTTTGTAACGCACTTGCTGAATTGGGTTGAATATAGTGAAACACTAGCTGGAAGTTTCTGACAGTGTCTTGTGACTCACTATACAGATTTTTAGAGCTTTGGCATATATTCATGGCATTGGAGTTTGCCATAGAGACATCAAACCTCAAAACCTTTTGGTATGCACTTATGACATAAGTAGCTGATCACATTGAGATGCTAAGATTTGATCATTAAAACCCTTTGTTGCAGGTCAATCCCCATACACATCAGCTCAAACTCTGTGATTTTGGAAGTGCAAAAGTTTTGGTATTGACTCTATTTGAACCTATTAGTTTTGTTACTTTAACTGATGTTAATCTGTCGAATTTGTTTCTGAGTGTCTGTTATACCCATTGGAAAAAATGTCTAAAAGAAATCACACATGTAACAGGTGAAAGGTGAGCCAAATATATCTTATATCTGTTCTCGGTACTATCGTGCACCAGAACTGATATTTGGGGCAACTGAATATACAAGTGCAATTGACATCTGGTCTGTCGGTTGTGTTCTTGCTGAGCTTCTTCTTGGACAGGTTCTTTAAATAAACTAAACACACTTCTTTTCTGATATAGAGAAATATGCCAAAAAAAATGGTGTTTTCTCTGGCTCATCTCCTTTTGACACCCTATTTTTTGTAGCCTCTTTTCCCGGGTGAGAGTGGAGTTGACCAGCTTGTGGAAATTATCAAGGTAAAGCGTGCCTTACTATGTTAGCAAGGATACCTTGGTTCTGTGGATTGGATACGTGTGATCTTAAAACGTTAAGTTTGTAGTTGATTGGATATTGTTACATGTAGGTTCTGGGTACACCCACTCGCGAGGAAATAAAATGTATGAATCCAAATTACATAGAATTCAAGTTCCCCCAAATCAAGGCCCATCCATGGCACAAGGTTGAGATCTCGTGGTTGATTTTCAGTTCTTGTATTCCATTATTCATGTATGTTGAATGTGTGTTTGTTTCTCTATTTGCAGATTTTTCATAAACGTACACCTCCGGAAGCTGTGGATCTCGTGTCAAGGCTTCTTCAATACTCTCCGAACTTAAGATACTCAGCTGTAAGGATTCCATATTTCTTATGCTTTGGCTTTGGCTTTTGTGGTCACTTTATATATTGTAACCCCATGCCTTAAAAAGCCTGATTAGTCTCTATTTAGACCTGTCGCCACCTTTGTAATTTAGAATTGCAACCGAAGTAAATACCTAAATCTAATCTGACCAACTATGCATTATAAAGAGAGTGTAAGTAGCCTCTCCAACGGATAAGAAAATCAGAGGAACCACCTTGAGATGGTTTAGACATGAACATAGGAGTCTTTAGAAATTTATAATTCATAAGCTACATCATCCAATCATTATACTTTCAGTCAACAACATTAATAATACAAAAACCATTCACTCTTATACAGTGAATTAACATAGAGATATATCTCACCCTACTTTAAATTTCAAAACAAACACTCAACTTATTATTTATCTGAATTTAAAATATCCCTCAGATTTCAAAAAATCATTATGAGTCCAAAACAAACATTGCCCAACTGTTGGTGGCTGGATTTGTTTTGCTTATGCATCTAGAATTCTTTCTTTGCTATTAGCAATTCCTTGTATCCTAATTTTTTGGTTTTTTTTTTTCAGTTGGAAGCTTGTGTACATCCGTTTTTCGATGAAGTCCGCGACCCCAACACTCGGCTTCCTAATAGCCGCTTATTGCCACCTCTTTTCAACTTCAAACCTCCAGGTCTCGCTCTTTTATTTCTTGCAAGCCTTGTGTTCTTTTCAATTTGTTTGGATATTGAGTTGAGATTGTTGTGTGATTACAGAGTTGAAAGGTGCATCTACCGAACTAGTTTCCAGATTGGTACCAGAACATGCCAAGAAACAGTTCCAGAAGCCAGTTCATAATGGGGATTAAATGACTGATTTGTGTATCATGTTAATTTATTATGTTGCTGACACAAGAATGAGGACCTCCTTGTATGCTTATACTATCTATCTCATAGCTAACTTTCACTTTTCACTCTCCTACTCCTTATTTTTTTACTATCTATTTGACATCTGACTTTCACTATTTCACATTTAATTTGATTGGTACCAGAACATGCCAATAAACAGTTCCCTTCATAAGGCTTCCTTTACAAGTGGAAGCAGACTAAATGACTGATTTATGTACTATCATTTTCATTTGTTATGCTGACCTCATACAAGAATGAGAACTTCCGAGTGGTCTCATGCGCATTCAGGTACACCGTGCAACTTATTATATTGAAAGATGCAATTTAATTAAATTGAACCGTGTTACTATTTTTTCATATCAATAGTTGCACGATTTAGTGTAAATAAATTGAATATTTCAGTATAATTAAGTTGCATTATTTTAAAATACATTATAAGTGCACGGTGTGCCTAGATTAATTCATACTACTCGTAAATTAGGGGGGTGTATTCAATTGGAATTCTATTGGATTTTTTTGGACTTTAAAAAGTCTGTGGATTTAAAAAATTCATAGACTCCATGCAGAGTTTGACTGACTTTTTTTATTGATTTACATGGATTTTCATAGACTTGACAGGATTGTGGAATACATTTTTTTATTGATTTACATTGATTTCCATAGACTCTAATGTTGAAACTATTGATGCAAATGTATATGGAACACACTTGTATATAAAAAAATTTATCCAAATTGTTTAGAAAAATACCAAAAATATATTAGTTAAAAAAAAAACATTAATATTCATCATTATTATTCTCATCTTCATTCGCATTATCTTCATTTTCATCACCATTATACCTCGGTCTTATTTCCCACATAGCATTAACAATACTCGTTCTCCATGCATTACTTTCGTTCTTTGTTGTAATTGGCTTTGAGAAAGAAATTCCGTTCTTTGTTGTAGTTAGCTTCTATCCTTTTTTAAATGAAAAGTATTACTTGTTTAAATAGAAAAATATTACTTGTTTAAAAGAAAAATATTACTTGTTTAAAAGAAAAGTATAACTTGTTTAGATGACAAGTATAACTTCTATAAGATATTACTTGTTTGTCGCGAGTAGTTTTATTTGAGTAATATGATGTGGTTAATTTGATAACAACTCACAAACAAAATATGCACGTGTAAAATATACTGTAAATACGAAGAATTTTTTGACCCGGTTCGTCAAGAAATGACTACTCTGTGGGCTTTCCAAGCCAGGGATGTAGTATTGCGAGATTTACACGTTCAATATATGATACATCTGTGAAGATGAAGATTTATGGTTGAAGATGATTTGGAGAGTTTGGTATATAGTCTTTAGGGTTTTTGTGTGCATGGATCTTTGTCTCGAATTTTTTGTGAACCTTACCACTCTGGGAAATTTCTGAACCTTTATCTTGTTGTTTTTTCTTCTATTTATAGTACATCGACAAATGGAAATTTGGTTTGGCAGACATGAATTTGGAGACTTGGCCATGCAAGAATTCATGTAATGCTACCACCTTTCCAACTTCGTCTTCTGGTTGATCTTGCACTTTTTGTTGCGTAAGACATTCTTTTTGGTCGTCCAAATCAATCTTTTGTTCTATTTGAAAAGCTTTGTTCGCCCCATTAAACCATATCAATTTTATGTCGGAATATCATCGAGCATACTGACCCGTCAGGATGTTCGAGCTCTCGTGATATCCGAGCCCGGGATATCGAGTCACGGCATATCGACCCTCAGGTTTGTCGATCCTCGATGTCTACGAGTCTTCGGGATATCGAGTCCGCAAAACATATTGACCCCTCGAGTTTAATAAAACCTTGGGATGTCGAAACATCGAAAGCATCTTGACCTCTCAGGTTTGTCTGAGCCTTCAGGATGTCTGAGCATCGAGCATACTGACCTCTCAGGATGTCTGAGCTCTCAGGATATCTGAGTGTCGAAACAACGATCCTTCGGGATGTCCGAAGTCTTCGGGATATCCGAGTGTCGAGCATCGACTCTTCGGGATATCGAGCATTCGGTTGTCTCGAGTCCTCGGACTTGTCCGAGTCTTGGACTTGACTTCGAATTTTATTTGATTCCTTCTTTCCTGATCTGAGTGACGAACATGCTTTTTTGCTCGGTCAGTCTGTTTGAACAACCTTAGTTGGTGAATGGTAAGCTGGCGAACAAATCTTACTTCATTGGCGAGTATGTTCGCTTGGTTGACAAGTGGCGAGTTGGTCGAACCAACTTGCGGTCGGCGGCAGCCATGAAGCACGCTTGTCCATCGGGCATGATTATTTTAATAAATATTACACGTGTCTCTCTTACGTGTTCGATTAATGCTAGATAATTATATCGAACACAACAATACCCCACAGCCGGGTCGCTTTGTACTCAACATTGGGCCCGACTGTTATAATCTGATTGGGCCATAGTAAGTGTCGTTTCGTATTCTATGCCGGATTTTCAAAATTGAACTCGGTATCTATAAATACCTCATTTTTGCCGCCTCAATCTCTTTTCTTTCTTTTCCTCTTCTCTCATCTCTGCCTTCAATCTTTTTTTGCGTCTGAAAATTCCGGCGAGGGCTTCATCATTCGGTGAAGGATTTTACTCGGGTAACTTATTGATTCTCTTTCTCATCAAGCGACATTATGGCTTCTTGTTCAAACTCTTTTCATTTCAATAGAATCAGACCACCATAGTTCCTCTTCCCCCTCTATCGGTAGAATCCCCCGTGGCGACGCTAACGCGCCGGAGACGGATGTCTCGGGTTCAGGGTTTTGTTGACAAGTTCGGCAGCCGTTTGCCGTTCTTTCCTCCGATTCCGATGAAGCCCTAAATGAATTGGATAGGGACTTAGCCCGTAGTGATTTTTCGGATGATTCGGGATGAGGATTCTTTGCCCCAACCTCAAATTAGGTCAGAGGTCGTAGATAGTGTTGATGTGAATAGGGATGATGATAACGCGAGGGGAAATTTTGATGGTCGTGAATGTAACCGAATCGAACTTAGGGATAGGCGGTGAAAAAAATCTTGAACTTGATATCTCTGTTGGTGTTCTCATAGTTTCAACAACATATAACGCAGTATAATGCTCGTTATAATTTTGATTCGCGAAAACGACCTCATAGAGTTAGGGTTGAGAATGAGTACCCAGCGAGCAAGATTGCGAGCATAATTGATGTAGATATGCTCGCTTAGCTGTATAGAAATTACGAAACCCCCAAAGATATCTTTTTTCTCGGGCAGGGTCCGATGAATGAAAGCAGACCGGCCCACGAGGGTTGTGTTCTTTGTGAATTTGGACACAATGGAACCGTTTCGGCCGATTTCCACTCCATCCCGGCTATCACCCGTTTGCTCGTGGAATGGAATATCACCATCACCCAACTTAAATCGAATGGGTGGCACATGGTTATGAGCTTCCTGACTTTGTTCGGTAAAATGAAGCCCAGATATTATCCCTCAGCAGCTGAACTTGCTCGTCTAGTGCATTTGACCCGTCCGAAGGGCGAACATGGATGGTTGTTCATGCAAACCAATGCTAAGTGCAAAATCATTGAGGATGTGCCGAACAAAATCAGTGATTGAAAGGAGAAGTTCTGGTTCGTTGGGGGCGATTGGAAAAGCCCGAACTACGGCGAACCGGATGCTCGTTTAGACATCCCCACTGATTTTTTGGGGTTTATCGCGAAGAAGTATATTTTGTGTCTTTTGTTCTTCATCTTGAACCGATTTTAACTTACTCTTCATTTCAGAATTCCAAATTGCGTCGGACAAGGAGACCAACGACAATTTATTTTAGCGATGTCACGCAAATTGATCTCGAGTCTCGTTTGAGCGATCTGCGGAAGACTACGAATTCAGCCGAAACGAGGAAGAAAAGGAGGCTTGTTCGTGCCTCCTCACCATCTTTTCTTTGTTAATCCATTTGGTAAGGATTTTTCTTTTTTGCATTTGTATGTTTTGTACCTTTTGCTCGCTATTTCTCTTTCTTATATAGTGAATTGGTTTTTCTATAGCTTTCCTAACATTCTTGTTGTCATTGAGCACATTCGAGCATCCGAGAGATGGCTCGAAGAAAAAAAAGACCTCAAGAGCTCTTTAGAATCCGTGCCGAGCGGGAGGCTCGTGGCTTGGTCGAGAAAAAGCAAGCAGGGTGGTGAGGCGAGCCGAGCAGAACATCGTCGGCCCGGGGAATCGAAAAATGGATCGAAAAGGACTACTCATTTGTAGAAGGCGGGGCGGCGAACGTGCTCCGTTGCGAAAAAAGACCAAGGCCGGCCGTGAGAAGGGGGGCAAGGTTTAACAAGCTCGAGACGAACACGCCTGCCCGAGCTCAGGACTCGAGACCGATCTTTTAGGGTAACCTGGACCCTCATCTTAAAGCGATCGAGAATGGCCTCCTCCCGTGGTTCGGTTCGTCAGCAGATAGTTGAAATTGAGGTTGACACATCTTCTCCACCTCCTGCTGGACCCCAATCTTGGACCCCTTTGAACCCTGAGCTCTGGTCCCCTGAAGATAAATCATTTATGGGATGGGATCCGGCTCGGGTGAACAGGTACATTTTGTTCGCTTTATTTCTTTTTTATTAATTTTGTTCGCTTTGTCATGTTTGTTTGCTCGGGTGTTTGTGCAGGTTGAGCAGGTTGGCGCCCTTAATGCCCAATTTGAAAAATTACTACTGCTCGCCAAGTGTTCGCAAGGTTCCTGGTATTCCCGAGCATGTTCAAAAGGCGTGCGAGACCCCCGTTCGAGCATGGACTACTGAGCTAGAAGAGGCTACACGGGTCCCACACCTTTGGAAAACATGCGACTTGGCCTGGTACTCCAGGACCAATCTATGGTCGTCCTTGAGAAAGTTTATGCTGAGTCCGCCAATCTTCATGCCAACTACTTGGCTCGATCGGGGAGTTTTGAAAGAAGGTGAGCGAGTGAAATAAGGACTCAGGATGAACCGAGGTCGCTCAGCGACGATTTCTAAGACAAGCAACCCGATGCTTTCGCCCAGCTCGGGAGGATGCTTTCGCCGGGCTCGTGAGAATGCTCGACAGTTCGGGTGCCGCTTTCGCCCGAGCGCGGGAGAGCTAAATCATTCTCGGGAGAGGTGGTCAAAGATATCGGAGAGCTCGGTGGTGAGATGAATGTCGAGCCGTAGACTCAATCGACGTCGGGCTATGGAAAGTGAGAAGAATGTGCTCGGCCAACAACTCATCATTCTTTGAAGAGACCAACACCCGTTTTGGTCTCGAAAATTCAAAGGTCGCACAATGAAGAATATGTTGATTCCATGTCGAACTTCTCCTCCTATATGTGCCTTTGCCGATGCCATCCGTCCATTCGCCACATTTCTCTGGCGAACAAAATTGCCCCACTCATATCCAGTTTCCAGCAATACCTGATCGACAACCCACCAGATCGCAACCTTCCGATGTCTGACTTGAACGATCTATGTGATTTCTCCACTCTTCCTGAAGGGATTGAGGTTGATGATCCTATCCTGGATGAGGAAGACGACTCTGATGTGAATATTGCTAATGTTGCTGATCAAACTCTCCGAGTTGAGTCAAGGGTCCGTCGGTCTTGGTCGAACAAAGGGGCCTCCCCGTGATCGAGCAAAGTGTACCTCTGGCGAGCATCTTGGGACGACCATCTTTGGAGGTGCCGTTCTTTTTGGGGACCGAGCATGATTTGTTCGACATTTCACTTCCGTCCACCCCCAACTATGAATTTGTCCCTTAAGTGTAGTTTTTGTTTTGCCGAACAAATGTTGTGTAATTTTTTGTCTTCTTCATTTTTTGCTCGAACAATGTCTTCTGAACTTGTGTAATTTTTAAATTTCTTCTCTTTTGTTCGAACAATTCAAATCTGAATGGTTGAATTTGCATATCAAATAGTTTCATCAAACCTGATCGTTGAGGATGAATGTTGTTGTTGATGAATGATTGATACTTGTGTTGCTTGATGTTTGCTTTGTTGCTTTCTAGTTTATGCCTCTTTTCTTGAATAAATTCGAACATTGGGTTTACTATGCCCGCCTCCCGACTTCTTTTCGTTTTTATTGTCTTATTGACGTTTATGTCGGTTGATCGTCTTATTTAGGTGCGACGGATGGGTTAACTTTATCTGACAACCCCCTTTCTTGGTTCGCGATCGTCTTATTTAGTCGCGATCACTTCATACTAGAACCGTCTTATTTAGTCTGCGACCAAGACTCATCACCCTTTTTTTGCTACTGGTATCTGTAAATCTGAGTCGTCTTTTGCGACTCACGTACCTCCATTTGTTTTTTTTTGTCGGGAATCGAGTCTGAACTTCGTTCGTCAAGTGAACATAGACTTGGGCTCGTTCATCTTTGTTCGACGTCCGTCCGGCTTAAGTCGCGACCTCAAATAGGCTTCAATTAGAAAATCTTAGCGAACAAAAAATATTTTTTGCAACACGTTGTATTCTATTACAACTTTTACATTTGAAGAAGCGCTATGCAGTACACAACTATAGACATCGGACTATCGTTTTGAATTTAAACCTTATCTTGAGTAGACCCTAATCGCCTCGCCTTGTCGATTGGAATTGATGTTGACAAGCATGTGGCACATCATCCCGTCTACCCTTCCTTAAATAACATGCTTAGCAAAGAAGAAGATAAGCATTTGTCCTCCCTGGACAAATTGTGATTATCGCGGGCATGACGGACATGAGCATGTGGCGAAAGCACGCTTTCGATTATATCAGCGCGAGCAAAATCCTCTATTCGCGCCCATTCATCCCTTCGGTAGATGCACGAGCATCGGCGTCCGTGATATTGCTTCGGCGGACACCATAACATCCCTCCGCCCGAGATTTTGGGGATGCATAGGGGACTAGTGATTTACTCTCTGCATAAGCGGTGAGTAACGTGGAGTGCCAACCATGACTCGTCGAGCATCTTGAGTCCGCGAACGAGCTTCAACTGTGTGCTCGGAGTGTCATATAGGGGTATAAAACTCAGATTAGGACGGATGCTCGATTCGGAGAATGATATTTGAATCGAGTCTTTGGATTCTTCGTCTGCGGAGGCATCTTGAACCAACTTTCTTTTCGATCCTTTGTAGTATTTTTTTCTTTTTCATCTGTTTTTTTCTCTGTTTTCTTCAGCTATCAATATGCCTTTATTTATAGTACTATCCAAAGCTGGTACTGGCATAGCTAGTTGGTGCTGGCCCTCTTGCTTTTAATTCCACCATTTGACATCTGTTCGGCTTTTTGCCAGCTCTTACTCAAGGATTGACACGTTCCTTTTTTAGTTGCCACTACTTCTCAACTTGTTCTGACACATATCTTCTATCTTTCAATAGTGTTGGCCAGCATTCTTCTAGAAGATTTGTGTCGAACATAATTTGTTCTTCTTTCAGGATTGTCCTGCTCGTCTTAGCTGAATGACTGATTATGTTCGACCATCTGTGTTCGTTTCAGCTATGTGACCAATTATGTTCGGCCAGTTGTGCTCGCTTCAGCTGTGTGGCTAATTTTGTTCGGCCAGTTATGCTCGTCATTACTGATAATATTTTTTCAAATTTGACGCATTCCACGAGTAGGACAATGGGACTCCATTCAGATATTCCAAATCATATGCCCCATTTAAAAGACGTTCTGTAACTCTGAATGGACCTTCCCATGCTCGGCCGAACACACCACCTGATACCCCCGTTGCTCGTCTTAAAACTAGTTCGCCCACATTGAACCTGCGTGTTCAGACTTTGGAGTTATAGAACTTTTCTGATTTTTTTTTGTACATGGCATTCTTGAAATCAGCCTCCGTCCTTTTTTCTTCTAACAGGTCTGGCCTTCAGGGTATGCTTGATAATTTTATTAACGGCTTCAACTTGTCCGTTTGACTGGGGATAATACGGAGTTGAGTAATGTTTTTTTATGCCCCAGCGAGCACAATGTTGTCGGAATTCACTTCCATTGAACTGTTTGTCGTTATCCGTTACTAATGATTGGGGAAGCCCAAAACGACAAATGATATTCTTCCAAACAAAGTTCCACATTCTTTGTTCGGTGATTTTGACAATGGCTTCGGCTTCCGCCCATTTAGTATAGTAATAATCAAAGAACCACAACATATTTTACTCCCGACCACAAGAGGAAATGGGACGATCAAATCGATTCCCCATTTAGCAAATGGCCACGGGCTATAAACCGACACTAATTCCTCGGTGGGCTATGAATAAGTGGGGCATGTACACGCACTTCGGGTAAGCGCCTTGAGCATCTGCGAGCGAATCTTTTTTGAGGGTCGGCCAAGAATAACCTGTCTCGATTATTTTATGTGCGGGGCGAGCCATTGCTCATACGGTTTCGCGATACTCCATCATGGATTTGTTCGTAATTACATTACCCTCTTCAGGAGTAATACACTTCAAAAGTGGAAGTGAGAAACTTCTTTTGTACAAATGCTCGTCCAAGATAGTATAACGAGCAGAAGCTTGTGCCTTATTTTCAGGGAGAAGTCCCTTTTGTAAGTACTCGAGATCGAGTCATCGGGTTTTTTTACGTTACTTTGTCACATGGGCGACCAAAACTCTAGGAACTGATGGCGAACAAGTTGTGACGACCACAATGTCCGTTGTGTTCGTTACTCCTTCTTGATTTCAGGCGTTAAAGCATCGCGAACAATTACCCAATCGTGGTAATTGTTCTATGAAAACTTGTTCGAATTGCTCGAGCAACTCCTTTGCTAGTTGTTGATATTGTGCCATCTGTTCGCCTCGGGCCTCGTACTCGCCTGTTACTTGGTACACGATTATCTGAGAATCGCTGTAAATCATCAGCCTCTGAATTCCCATTGTCATAGCCATCTGTAGTCCAGCGATCAAAGCTTCGTACTCAGTTTCATTATTTGTAGCTGGGAAATCAAAACGAATGGCTGTTGTGAATGTTTGCCTAGTTGGGCTGATGAGAACTACACCTGCTCCGGCTTTTGAACTTGTTGATGAGCCATCAACATACATATGCCATGGTTGGTCGACAGCTTTTTCGGGCATTTGTGGATATGTCAACTCGACCATAAAATCGGCCATAGCTTGGCCCTTCATTGCTGTTCGCGGGGCGAACGTAATGCCAAATTGTCCTAACTCCACCTCCCACTTGAGTAGTCTACTGCGATTAATGCGGTGATTGGAGGACTTGTCGCGAATGGGAATGTGGTCGATTACCTCGAGGATCGAAAAAAGTATGGTCGCAGATTTTCAAACACTCATAATGAGAGCATATGCTAATTTTTCCATTGGAGGGTGGGAGCTCGAACTTTTGAGCACTTGGCTTACATAGTAAGCGGCAAGTGGGTCGCCCCTTCGCTTTCGGACGAGCACAACTGGCCGATTGCATGCTCGGATGCGACCCGAGATACAAATAAAGATGTTCGCCGAACAGCGTAGACAATGTCCGGAGTATCCGCGAAGGTCTTTGTTTTAATGATTCAAATGCATTCGCAATGCTCGGTCCATCGAATTTCCCTTTTAATCGTCAAAAGAAAGGTTTGCATTTGTCCCGGTTAAGTGATATAAACCGAAACTACGGTTTAATCGTCCGGTTAACTTTTGGACCTCTTTCACACTCCTGGGGGCCTGCATTTCGAGCATGGCTTGAATCATCTTTGATGGGTTCGCTTCAATCCTCATTGTTGACCATATGTCCGAGGAATTTTCTGAGTGAACCCCAAAGCTGCATTTCTTCGGATTTAGCTTCATGTTGTACTCCCTGAGTATATTAAACGTTTGTGCGAGGTGGGTGATGTGGTCTTCCTTGTGTTTGCTCTTTACCACAATATCATCAATATACACCTCAACTGTTCGGCCGATGTGTTCGTCGAACATTTTGTTCACCAAACGCTGATATATTGCTCCGGCATTCTTTAATCCGAATGGCATGCGTTGCCAACCGTACATATTCTTTTCACTGCAGAATGCCGTATTCTTTTGGTCGTCCGGATACATGGGTATCTGGTGATAACCAGCAAAAGCATCCATGAAGGTCATGAGCTCACCTTTCTTCAGATATCGACAAATAATCGATATGCGGCATCGGGAAATTATCTTCCGGGCATGCCTTATTTAAATCAGTGAAATTAATACATAATCTCCAAGATCCATTGGACTTGCGGACGAGCACAGGGTTCGCAAGCCATCTTGGGCATTTTACTTCTCGAATTAGTTTATTGTCGAACAACTTTTTGATTTCACTATTCATGGCCTCATATTTCTCCGGACTGAACTTTCTGCGCTTCTGGATAACTGGAGTCTGTGTTGGATCAAGGTTAAGGGAGTGACATGAATGTTTGGGATCAATGCCAACCATGTCCTTGTGCGACCAAGCGAACACATCCAAGTTTGCTTGAAGATAAGCAATCATTTCTGTTCGAATTGGTTCAGGTAATTCCGAACCAATGAACACTTCTAACTCAGGTCTGTTCAGGTCGATGTTGATAGACTCCAGTTGTTCGACAAGTGTTGCTCGCTTCCTTTTTTTCTTCCACCGAGGATCTTGGATCGACCCCCGGTGTTCGTCATCAACCTCCATAGGTTCAAAACCTACACGAGGTTCTAGGTCTGGTAGCTCGTTTGGCGGATCAATATTCATTAGATCTGGGAGATCTGGAACATGAGTCACCATCCTGGACTCTGTGTTCGCAGGTTCTGTGTTCGCACATGGAGGTGTGCTCGTCAAAGGATATTTTGGCAACGTATTTGCCTGTTGGCTTGACTCACCGATCTCCCGTGTTTGCTCCATCATGTTAACGATATTTTGTTTTTCTGGTGCACATGATAGCAAACAATCTCGAGCTTTCTTACGATCTCGATCTTTTTTTACGCTTAATTGTTCCATCTTGTGTTGGAAATTTAAACATAATGTAATCGAGAACGTAACCGCTTTGAATTCCTGAATAAACGGGCGACCTAGGAACCCGTTATAAGTAGACAGAGCATCGACGATTACAAAATCTAGCATTCTAGTTCGTCGGATCTCCGGATTTAGAGTTGATTCTAACTCGACTCCTAACCTGATCATACCATAGGGTCGGGTTACAGATTCCCCGAAACCCATAATGGTATGATCACATGGTTCAACATAGCTACTCAAGTTCCCAACTTGCTTTTCCATTTGGTGCAAAGTGTCGACGAACAAAATGTTCGCGATATGCTTTCCAGATCGACCGAGGAGAGGGTGCACTTTAAACCGAGGAGATTTGTTAAGCGATGGTTACGAGTCATTGTGGGGGTGATTATACCGTCGAGATCGTCTTACGAAAATGTGATTTGGTGAGAGGGTGGCGCGTTTTGGCGATGTGTTTCGCCACCTTCACCGATGGATGCTTTGCATGGCACGATCTCCATCTTCTTACGTCTGTTCGATAATATTGGTGCCGATAACATCCACCCAATGGGACCATATTCGCGTATCATGTGGATCTCTTGACTTTCTCGACCTCTACCCACGATGGGGAGGCCTCTTTTGGGTAATTCCGACCTCTAACGTGATTCTTCGGGATCACCGTCGGATGTTTGTTAGAACTTTTACGCTTACCGCCGATCTTTTGTTTTTTCGTTGGGGAGCCTCTCGCTTTCCGGCTTTTTTAGGAATGGGTAAGACGATTATCTTCGTTATAGCTTCCAAAGTTGGACGAAGTAAATCGCGACAATCAGACATTGTGCCGATGTACTCGTGATAATTACAATATTTGGAAGCATTAAGCCGATTCTTGTCCATTATGATTCTTCTCGGCCTATCCAACATGTCCCGATCTTTGATCTGGTTAAAAATTGTTTCTTCTGAAACGCCCAGAAGACTTCGTAGGGCGTTTGCTTGTGCTCTTTCTTCAAATGGTTTGAAAGAGCCTGGGGGTTTGTACCCCCCTCATTCATCACTTTCTTCCTAAAAACTTTCTTAGATGTTGTTTCCTGACCCAATCACGACTGGGCGAGCAAATCCTGCATGGCTATGATCCTAGCTGCTCGCTCTCGGAATTCTGAATATGTGTTCGGCCAGTCTTGATGCATGGCTTTCCACATGTCAGTATTCAGGGTCGCCTCCGACCACCGCGAGGATCTTGGCATCCTCTTCTACTGGGGCCCCATCATACAAACATTTATCAAATCTTTCGATGTATGCTCGATCAGACTCACCTCTTAGTTGGGAAAAATGCACCAACCTTTGTTTTGGCGCTGGGCGAGCACACATGGATGAGAAGTGGGACAAGAATTTTTGTCCCAATTGAGTGAAAGATGTGATGGACGCAGCGGGCAAAGTAGAGAACCATCTATGTGCCCGATCACCCAAAGTCATGGGGAATGATCGGCATTGCGTCGCTTCAGTGGCTCCCATGGCGATCATAAAGTCTGAGTATTTGCTGAGTTGGACATGTGGGTCTGACTCAGCATCGAACATCGGGATAGGTGGTCGGATCTTCGCCACTTTCTCTTGTATTTCGGCCGCCATGATCGCCGGTGATAGTGGCGAGCAAGGTATTGTCTTTCGCCTTGGGGGGTGTCCTTTGGTCGCGGCCAGTCGACTGTAAACCCTCGATGGCTTCTGCATTTCCGCAAATTTTGTGGAATCGACAGACTTGGATCGAAATTGTTTCCCATCATGAGGACCCGATGGGTCATGCTCGTGATGGGGCGATCCCCCCTTTCCAAGTTAGGCTTGACTACCCAATCAATGATGGATAGACAATTTTGTTCCGTCGACTTTTTGTTCGGCATCGCGGATGATCATGAGGATCCGAATGTGCGGGCATGTTTATCGGTTGTTCCTTTCAGGGATCTATCGCCTATTATTGCCGATTCGGTCTTTGGCGGAGAGCCTCAAACGTCAAAACCGATGGTCTAGACCCTTTGAGGTCATTTCGTCATCGGACGATCATCGGCTTTTTTTGTTGGCCCGCTCGCAGACTTTTTTTTAACTTGCTCCTATCGGTGTGTGCGGCGTTGATCTTCATCATCTTGAGTTTTTAACTTGGCTAACTTTTTTCAAACGTTCAGTGAAGAAGAAAGCGATGGCCTTTTTGTTGTAACGCACGAATCATTGGCAATATCCTCAAGATTGATGGTCTCCACTATCCGATTTTTATGAGGTCAAGAGCCTCTTTCCGGTCGTGAGGTCGACTTTTGCCCCGACCTCTCTGTTTGTGTATTCCTAGATTGAGGCATTATATTTTTTTTTCTGCCTCGGCTAACTATAGGTTTGTGTATGGGTTGGTTTTCTGGTACCCTCCTTCTAGCGCCAATTGTCGCGAGTCGTTTTATTTGGGTAATATGATGTGGCTAATTTGATAACAACTCACAAACAAAATATGCACGTGTAAAATATACTGTAAATAAGAAGAATTTGTTGACCAAGTTCGTCAAGAAATGACTACTCGTAGGCGTTCAAGCCGGGGATGTAGTATTATGAAGCTTTACATCGTTCAACATATGATACATCTCATGAAGATGAATCGCTATGGTTGAAGATGATTTGGAGAGTTTGGTATATGAAAGTCTTTAGGGTTTTTGTGTGCATGGATGATCTCTCGAATTTTTTGTGAACCTTACCCTCCGGGAAATTTCGAACCTTTATCTTGTTGTTTTTTTCTTCTATTTATAGTACATCGACAAGCACGAGCTGGTTTGGCAAGCATGAGCTGGAGACTTCGGGCCATGCAAGAATTCATGTAATGCTACCACCTTTCCAACTTCGTCTTCCTGGTTGATCTTTGCACTTGCTTGTCTGTAAGGCATTCTTTTGGTCGTCCAAATCAATCTTTTGTTCGGCTGAAAGCTTTGTTCGCCCCATTAAACCATATCAATTTTATGTCGGAATATCATCGAGCATATTGAATTCGTCGGGATGTCGAGCTCGGGATATCCGAGCCTTCGGATATATCGAGTACCAAAGCATCTCGACTTCCGGGTTTGTCGATCCCTCGGGATGTCCGAGTCTTCGTGATATCTCGAGTACCAGCATGACCTCAGTTTATGAGCCTTCGGGATGTCTCGGGTTTAGCATCATCGAGCCTTCGGGATGAGCCTTCAGATGTCTCGAAAGCATCGAGCATACTGACCTCTCAGGATGTCTAAGCTCTCAGGATATCTGAGTGTCGAGCATTGATCCTTCAGGATGTCTGAGTCTTCAGGATATCTGAGTGTCGAGCATACTGACTCTTCAGGATATCTGAGCATTCAGGTTGTCTGAGTCCTCAGACTTGACTCGGCTTATTTGATTCCTTCTTTCCTGATCTGAGTGGCGAACATGCCTTTTTGCTCGGTCAGTCTATTTGAACAACCTTAGTTGGTGAATGGTAAGCTGACGAACAAATCTTACTTCATTGGCGAGTATGTTCGCTTGGTTGACAAGTGGCGAGCTGGTCGAACCAACTTGTCTGGTCGGCGAACGGCGAGCACGCTTGTCCATCGGGCATGATTATTTTAATAAATATTACATGTGTCTCTCTTACGTGTTCGATTAATGCTAGATAATTATATCGAACACAACATTGTTTAAATTAAAAGTATTACTTGTTTAAATAGAAAAATATTACTTGTTTAAATAAAAAAAAATATTACTTGTTTAAATAGAAAAATATTACTTGTTTAAAAGAAAAGTATAATTTGGTTAGATGAAAAGTATAACTTGTTTAGATGAAAAGTGTAACTTGTTTAAATAGAAAATTATTATTTCTTTAAATTAAAAGTATTACTTGTTTAAATAGAAAAATATTACTTGTTTAAAAGAAAAGTATAATTTGTTTAGATGAAAAGTATAACTTGTTTAAATAAAAAAGTATTACTTATTTAAATTAAAAGTATTACTTGTTTAAATAGAAAAATATTACTTGTTTAAATAGAAAAATATTACTTGTTTAAAAGAAAAGTTTAACTTGTTTAGATGAAAAATATAACTTGTTTAAATAGAAAAATATTACTTGTTTAAAAGAAAAAGTATAACTTGTTTAGATGAAAAGTATAAATTGTTTAAATAGAAAAGAATTATTTGTTTAAATAAAAAGTATTACGAATGTTTTTTTCTTCTGACCTTTCGTCTTCAGAGTCCTCTAAGAGAATACGTTGAAATCTCTGGTTGTTAGAAGAGATTTTGGAGAGTGAAATTTATTCATATTTTTGAAAGAGAACCAAATAAAATCCATAGAGTATTAAAATCCATAAACTGTTGAATACCTAAAGATTTTTTAAGACTTTTTAAAATCCGTATTGAATACCTCAGGAGTTTTAAAGACTTTTGAAAATCCGAATTGAATACCCCCAAACTTTGAAAGTCTAAAAAAATCCTACAGACTTCACAACCAATACACCCTCCTAGATCTAACCCATTCCAGTTCACTCCACAACCAATACACCCTCCTAGATCTAACCCATTCCAGTTTAAATCTTATCCAAATCTTGTTGTTTCAACAAAATTTGTGGATCTAACTAGAACCAATTCAAATATTTTCTCTCTCTCGTGCCAACAATTGTCTCTAACTGTAATATTTGTTCAACATATAACGTAATACTGTTCTATGAAAGATGTAATACTATATTATGTATTCCATATCTTTAAAATGCACTCTCTTCATCCCGAGATAACGTGTACATTTATTGTTTGACGAAAACTTATGTGAACCTGAGTTCACCGTGAACTTAATTTTTTAAGTATCATTGTTATGTATAAAAACTATAATTGTTATGCATAAAAACTTTGACTGTTATGCACAAAAACTATCACTGGTAGAAAATACTTTATATTTTTAAATAGTGAAATTTTTGTGCATAACAGTGATAGTTTTTACACGTAATAGTGATAGAGATCATGTATAGATCTGGTTTACAGGAGTGTTACTCTTACTGTTTTCATGTGTTTTAGCGAGGAAATTTTTTATTTGAAATGATAAAATATTTTTAAAAGAGAATTATAATAGATGAAAGGTACACCTATTATACCCCTCATTTGAAAGTTACTTTATCATTTCAAATATTAATAAATAACTCGTTCGTTAAAACTCGATAATAAAAGTAGCGTGCACATTATCTTGGGACGGATACAGTACTATTTTGAATGTTAATCAATATGACGTTATATAAGTTAAACAATATTCATGTTTTTTAATGTATTGCGATGTAAGGTAAAAAAAATATTATTATGTGCCTAAGCAATAAGTATCACCTTATAAATAAAATAATACTATTACCTTTTAATAAAATACCACATAGATGAAAAAGGTATATATTTAATCTGAAATGGCTAAATTTTATATACATCCAGATATATCATGTATTCATAGTGAATTATAGAATCATACAATTTATTTATACTGAATCAAATAAACTACACTATTAAAATTTACATATATTTTTTATTATCTTCTAAAAGGATAAATTGTAATTTAAGGTTTTTATTTTGCTTACAAAGAACTCAACATGTATAAAATTAAAAGTGGGATGAATCGGATATAATTTATTGATATATGAAAAAAAATCAAAATTTAAATTATCCTATCAACTATGATCATACAATTTAAAATTTACATATATTTTTTATTATCTTCTAAAAGGATAAATTGTAATTTAAGGTTTTTATTTTGCTTACAAAGAACTCAACATGTATAAAATTAAAAGTGGGATGATTTTTATTTTCTGGATAAACATGTCTTAATATGTACACTATTGATATATGAAAAAAATCAAATTTCATTTTCATGATTATCCCTATGTTAATCAATTCCCTTGAAGGCTAGCTCAAAAAGCTAGCTCAAAAGGACAAAATAACAGTCCACATTATTTTTGCATCAATTTCAAGAAAACACTTGCCTACACTTGAGAGTATATTAATGCTAGTTACTCTTCATTCTCATAGTCAAAAGTCAAATTTATTGATTAGGTCTTGTATGCATATATATATATATATAAAATATTTATAATATATTTTAAAATTATATTATAATTTATTATATTAAAAATAAAATATATTTATATTTAATTATGTAATTATTAATATAAAAAAATAACTACATAATTTAGTATTGTATCTTTTATTAATATAAATTAAAAATACATACAAAATATAAATTATTGAACTTTACAAATAAAAATTAAAGAGGAAAATAATATTTTATTTTCCTCTTTAATGCTATTCTTTCCCTTTTTTCAAGAATAGCAAAACAATGCAGCTGTCAATATTTCCAAAAGTAATAAATTTTTTTTCTTACTTTTACATCTTCCAAAAAAACACTTGCCCACACACTCGGGTGTATGAATTTATGGTACTTGCTCTTTAATTTCACTTCCCAAAACTCTATTTTTTGGCAGTCAAACTTCTTTAACCACCATAAATAATAATTAAGAAAATTTAAGATCTCAAACACTAAAATTTATAATCCAAATTCTCTCCTTAAAAATAAGAAAATCACACTAACCCCTATTTAGTTTAGTATTTATATTATATAAAAATTAGTATAAAACAAATACAAATTAATAAAAATCAACACCCATATTTTCAAAATTAATGAACGACGCCTCATATTATGTTTCGTCTTATCGTAAAACCGTCTCACACAAACGTATTTTTTAAATTAATTAATTCACGATCATTTAAATGAAAGGAAAATTCACGACTTTCTTATTTTTAAGAAGATGGTAATAGTAATTTGATGTATTTATATGATTTTGCGTGTTTTTTTATCTCAAAAATAGAATTATTATTATTTTCTTATGAATAAGAAAGTCAGGATTCGCGATCATTTAAATTTGAAATCAATAAATTACATTTTTCTTCTTCATTGGCGCGTGGGGTTGAAATCAGATATTACGCACACACAATATTATTCTGTTCATTTTTTGGTGAGTGCTGTTGGGGGATTCAGGATTCTTCTCTCTTTCTCCCATTAATCTCTCCTCCCCCACTGCTTCTGCACTCAAATTTCCTCCCCCAAAAGAATTTCCTAACGTCCTTCAATCGATTTTCGTCTCGCGGATTCTCAGGTGCGTTAATCTCTCTGTTGTTTTGTGTTTTTTCTGATGATGGACGGCTAATTGCGTCACTCTTTCGGCTCTCTTTTGCTAACCAATACATATACACTGTGTGTGTTTACAGTGAGAGTAGATATTATCAAGAAAGAGCCCCGGCAAAAGGAGGATTTCTGTTTGAAAACAAAGGCCTAAGGTACCATTTCGTCGATCCATGCCCTCAATTTCTTGTATTCTTTTGATATTTTTGTTGTGAATTTCTAGGGTTTAAGATTTGCATGTCAATTTTTAGCACATTTATGATGCTATTATTTAGGGTTTAAGATGTAAATCTTCAATGTGGGTATGTTACTCTTTAGTCCTGGTTGAATTTTAAGTATCTATGTGTTTTCAGCTCGTTTTTTATGTTATAACTTGGTGAGAATCATATTCTGGTTTGCTGTATAACAACTAAATAAATCCAGTGTTTGTTGTCTGAGGGATTGTTGCATGCAGGCTGGGTTAGCATTTATATAGTGATGACTTGGCTTTTGGGTATGCCATTATGTGCTCTCTTTTACTTGATTAATCCTATGAAAGTATTTCTATTCTTGGGTTAATTTTAATTTGAACATCTTAATTGACTCTGTGTTTTACTTGTATTATGTTGTCTTGTGGGTTGAGACTATTGTCGCCATTTGTGAAATATGTCCACGCAATGCAAAGGGGGGAAGGAGTAAAATTGATACACAATGATCGTGGAGTAATTGATATCCACGGGGCTAATGACTTGGGAATCTGCTAGTCTGCTTGAATAAGAAGGAACTATTTTGGGTTTAGTTAGTTCTGTGGAGTTAATGAAAGTTGACTTAAAAAATTAAGAATCAGAGGCAGTCATTTTTTTGTGCTGTCAATGCCCCCCACCCATCCACACTCCCCTTTTTTTAAATGTGGATTTTTCTTTGTGTTTTCTTATGGACTTGCTTTTATAGATCAATAAGGGGAAATCTTCGGATTTCTTTATGTGAAGTTCAAATTCTTTAACACACCAGTTGCACCATGCAACTGCTGTTAATTTTAAATGGCATTAGTTGTTTTCCTTAATAGTATTAGTTGAATTAACTGAAAGTATTGGTTGGTTGTTTCCAGAGAAAATTATTATCTGTTTTCATTGAATAAGATTAGTTTTTTACTTTGAACAGTATTAGTTCATTTCACTGAGCAATATTAGGTTTTTCTATTGAACAATATCAGTTGTACACCAAGTTGCGCTATGCAATTGGTGCACACAAGTGTTGTTCTATATGAAGATGTTTTTTTAGCAACTTTTGTCTATTGGAGGGATTTATGATGAAAAAAACACCATTTTCCCCCATTTAACATATATGTGATTCAACTTGTTTCATGTTAAGTATGATATCTCGAAATAAAATTAGAACACTGTCTTCATATGATATATCACTAAAGATACAAATGTTTATCATGTAGTATACGTTGAACAGGTTTAGGTTCTTTGCCGGTCAAAACTTGGGAAAAAATGGTACAATTTTGTCTTTTTACTACTTACATTTTCTTGGACATCTTCTTATTCTTACGTGATATAGCTTTTGTTACTACCTAATTTGTTTGATGGTTTTAACCTATTGTATGAGTAGGATGTTGGTGTGCATGATGGCCCAGAAGACGATATCATTGATATTGATTGGACCACAGATGACGAACTGGATATTCGTTCAGCACCTGAGGCTATTGCTGAAATTCTTCCAGTAACAGATAGAATGTCTCAGCCATCAACTAGCAATGGGGAGGTAAATTTACAAGTAAATATTGATTGCTCTTAATGCTTTCGAATCTATGATTTTTTTGCATTCAACTCATCTCTAAAAGTCAAAAGGCATAGACTTTCTTTCAGTCAGCAGTGATTGCTCTTTTAAGCCCAATATATTACACCACTCTTCCACTTTATAAATAGTAAATAACCGAGTCGTATTTCTCTTACGTGACTTTTTATTCTCTATGAAGGCAAGTACTTCTGGATGTTCTTCACGTATGAAGTTGATCAACCATTTTATTGCCATGGGGTTTTCAAAAAGGCTGGTAGAAAGAGCCATTGAAGAAAACGGTAGAAACACTTCCATATGTACAACAGTACGAGAATGATTTGTCTGAGATAGCAGTGCCTTATTTTTATTTAAATATCTTGCAGGAGAAAAAGATACTGACGCAATAGTGAACTCCCTCTTAACATATGCGGTAAGTGATGACAACTTTTAGTTTTTTGTTGGTTTGGGGTGAGTTGGTGGGGGGATATGCATCATTAATAAGTTTTCTTGTCTGCAGTGCTTGATCCTTAGGATGAATTCATCTTCTCTTGAAGATTTATCATAGTCCCTATCTTCATGTCTATTGCAGATGAGATATTTAGAAGTATAATTGGCTCCTTCTACTTTAAAATGCCTGCTTTCATTGAGATTCACATAATTGCACCTGTTGATACTAATTTGATGGGTTACACTTATACATCTTTCTCGATGGATCGTAATAGTAAATACTTGCATTTAAAACCTGGACCTTGTAAGATGATGCTGGATGATTAGTTAATTTTACTTTAGTCATGTCTATGGATTATTAATATGAATCTCATTGCTTTCTGCATCATTTGTTATGCTATCTATAGAGCTGTAATTATCTGTTTCCATGGTAACATGCGCCTTCTGTTGCCTTTACTTTCTGCTTTATGATTTTGGAGAACTTAATAATTTATATGTGGCTTATGGTTGGTCCTGTAGTACTATTAATTGGAAATGACTGCCTTATTTGTTTGCTCTGATCAGCATTAAGATATAATTGGTGTAAGATATTGTAAATGATTTTGTGGCAATATATAACGCTTAGATTTCACTTAAATGTTTCCAGAACTACAATAAGGAATTTGCTATCAGTGTCTCTTAACTTTCCTGGCTTTTCCTTGTTCACCACAAAATAATTTTCTAAGTTCTTTATTTTCGTGAAGTTTTACATATTCTTCGCCTTGGGTGTCCCTTACTTGGTAATATATACTTTTTTGTACAGAATCTTGAAGAGTCTCCTGAACATGAACACCAGTTGAGCCCAATTTCTGATCCAAGCTCATCTAACTATAATGAGGCATCTCTGGATGATCTTTCGGATATGGAGAGCTGGGAAATAGAAGTATGTGATGGTTTACTATACTCTCATCGTGTTCATTCAATTCTTAATTCTTATGCTTGGTGTAGTATGATAGTATAATACTTCTAATGGTTAAAGGGTTAAGTGCCTTCGTTATTTCTTTATATTATAGGTCAACCATAATTGCACCATCCCTTATTTTCTGTATTTAGACGTAATCTAGAATGGAAGACCATAATCTATCATTGTTGTGTTGTGTTCTGCTGATTCAGTTTGCAAGGCTCATATGATTCCACGGCTTCCAGTAAATGAATATCTATGGTATAGTCAGTTATATTGCAAACTCTTGATCATAGAAATGAGGGCTCAGTCTATATTTGTTTAAACATGATGCATATTTGTTGAGTGCTTTAGATATGTATTCTTGCATTGTTCTTTCTCTCGGAAGTTGTGGTACAGTGTAATGGGAGAACTGGTTATTCAATGGGTTACACCAGAGTCTATATTGGTGTTGCTCCAAAGTAATTTGGGAGGTTTTATTAATAAAAAAGACAAGGTTTTATGGAGGATTGCAGTTTCGGTAGTAATTTGGTCTATTTGGTTAGATAGGAACAAGAGGATCTTTCAGGATAGAAGTGAATCATTAGACGATGTTTGGGATAGGTTAAGTTTAAAGTTGCTTCATGGTCTATGAGTCAAAATATCTTTAAAGGGATATCGATGTCAAATGTAACTAGGAATTGGTGTTTTGCACTGTAATAATGTCCTTTGTAACTTCGATAGGGATCTCTCATCCCTAACTTTTTCAGTAACAGTTTCTGTTTCTTATTTTAAAAAAAAAGTGTATTGCCAAAGAGATTGAGAAAATGTTGTAAAGGAAATTTCTAAATGACCTCACTGAATTTGAGTCGCTGATATTGGGTTACAAGATCAATACTAGTCCAGGACCTGAAAATCTGTCTACTTTCCTTAGTTATTGATGATTCTGCTCTGTGTTCTTAGTTTTTTTGTTTTTTTTTGTAGCTGCTTATTTCGTCATTAAGGTCTCCATACGTTGAAATGTTGACTTTATGTCCAGTGATAGTCATTGCTAATTAGGAGTTGAAACTTGCTGTCAATAATTTTTATGTGCACTCTATGGATCCTGTCCCAGAATTGTAAGAAAAGAAATTATCCTTGCAGGAGAAACCTGATTTAATTTCTGAGGAGCATAAAAATCTGGAATTGTTGGCAGCCACAGGATCTCTGTCTGAGGAGCAGGAAAAGATGTTGCGTGATTTAGTGGACATGGGATATCCATTGGAAGAGGCCAAGACTGCTATGGACAGATGTGAGTATATATGGGGATACAATTTGTCTTTGTTTGGCTGCTACCTGTCATATAAAGCTTCAATGAGCATTATCTTTTACTGCATGATATGTTAGATTTCCCACTTTTCCTTTTCTATACCTCTAATTTTTGCTTGGAGTGGGGGTAACGATGCAGATCTAAATTCATCAATAATTACTGTTTTCTTTACCGGAGTTGTGCGATAATACCTGTTGTGGGGGGGGGGGGAGTTAGAAGTCAGATTTTTTTTCATCGTAACAGAATATTGAAGGACAATACATGTTATTAATAGCTCAATAATATGGTTCGTGTAAAATGTATGTTTACAGCAATTATCCATTTCTTTCTGTTTTATAAATTACTTCAGCTGAATCATATCTGTTGATTGGAATTGATTGCTTTAGAACAACATTTTTTTATCTTGAGGGAACAACATTAGTCTCTGAAGAATGGGAGAGTATAATCATGGAGGGTGGTGATTTTTCCCAGTCCTAAGTAAGGAACCAAGAAAATGATCAAATTAATGGATAATCTGGTAGTGTTATGACCAGATCCAACTGCCAATAACCAGATGATTGTGATTTTTGTATGCACCTAATGTTGCATTTGGATTGGAAATTTTGATCCAGTGCATTTGGGGAAGAATTTTGAATGACATGATACAATGTGGATTACCAGTTAATTTTTAGTTGGTTTAGTTCCAAAACTGAATATAAGCTAGATTGAGCCGTATATAGTGTTGTTGTGTAAAAGATGAAGACCTTTGTTAGATGCACATTTCTATGGCTTGCACATAGTCAGGTTCAGAAGAATGACAAATTGAGTTACATGTTTTAGTATGTTAAAGCAACCTCATAACACACTTCTCTTGCTGTTAATTTTTTCAGCACCAGGTGCACCCATCGATGAATTAATCAATGCCATTGCTGCTGCCCAAATGTCTAGAGAGCAGGACTGTTATTTGCCTGAAGATGATCTCAAGGTAAACTTTGTCATTTGTTCAATCACAAAAACTTGTATTAGACGGTTTCATGCATGAGATGTGATACTGTGTTGTAAATTTTTGTGATACTTTAGTATCACAAAAACCTGCAAAAGTATCACGTCTCATGTATGAGAATGCAAGAATTCGTCTTGTTCAATATTGTTGAATATATGATAAAGGATTTCACATGTGAGTTGTCCCACATCGGAATATTAGAAGAAATGAGACTAGCTTATAAACCTAGTGGGCTACTCCTCCTATCACCAATTGGTTTTAGGATGGAACCTCACTAGGGGCGTGGCTAGTCTCCTCCGCTATTGGATGCGTGTGTGGGACCGCACCTGGCGCCCCCGATTTCTACATGGTATCAGAGCGGGCCCCATGCTCGTGCTGGGTGGCTGTCGACCATGAGGTCTGGAGGTCATTGAATTGAATGAGTGGTGTCGAATTCAAGCGTAGTCGAGGTCGTTGAATTGATTGAGCATGGGTGATCCTGTTTCGTTTAGAGAATTGACGAAGGACTCACATGTGAGGGGGCGTGTTGAATATATGATAAAGGATTTCACATGTGAGTTGTCCCACATCGGAATATTAGAAGAAATGAGACTAGCTTATAAACCTAGTGGGCTACTCCTCCTATCACCAATTGGTTTTAGGATGGAACCTCACTAGGGGCGTGGCTAGTCTCCTTCGCTATTGGATTTGTGTGTGGGACCGCACCCGGCGCCCCCGATTTCTACAAATATATTACCCTCACTGTGTATTATTTTCCTAACCTGGTATATCAGCATCAATGAGATACAGAATTTTACTGACCACTTTCTACCAAATCTCACAGCCAAGACATCTTTCCAATGGGAATAGCAGCAAGAAAAAGAGAAAATACATCGAGATGAGCAAAAAGAAGATCGACACTGAGGAAACCATTCGTCTTCCAAACCCTATGATCGGATTTGGCATTCCCTCTATGCCCTCCGAACGCATCCACCGACAGTTGCCAGAAGAAGCAAAAGGGCGTCCCTACTTCTACTATGAGAATGTCGCTCTTGCCCCTAAAGGAGTTTGGGACACCATATCCCGGTTCCTCTACGACATTGAGCCGGAGTTCGTAGATTCAAAGTTCTTCTGCGCTGCTGCTAGGAAGAGAGGCTATGTGCATAATTTGCCCATTGAAGGCAGGTTTCCTCTCGTTCCCCTTCCACCTCTTACGGTCCAGCAAGCATTCCCTTTGTCTAGAAGGTGGTGGCCTTCGTGGGACCCGAGGGATAAAATGAACTGCATTCAGACCGCGATCGCGAGTGCCAAGTTGACTGAAAGAATCCGGAGTCAACTGGAGAAGTACGAAGGCGACCGGGACCCTCCCGATCATGTGCAGAAGTATGTCCTTGAGCAGTCCCGAAAGTGGAACCTGGTTTGGGTCGGGAGGAACAAGCTGGCCCCACTCGAGCCTGATGAAGTGGAGATGCTGCTGGGCTTCCCGAAGAACCACACAAGAGGTGGTGGGATAAGCCGAACGGATCGGTACAAGTCCCTGGGGAACTCGTTTCAGGTCATCATTCGTTTACCTAGCTATTTTAATGCTTCAAGTTTAAGCTTTCTGTTGCTTTTTACAAGTTTTTTTTTTTTTTTTTAATGCAAATGCCATAACGCATCAAGAGATCCCTATCTTTCGATTCGTTAGAGTGTAGGGTTTAGCTGCCACCTTTGGATGTACTCTCTGATAATCCAGCATCATGAAATAAATAGGATGAGAATAGAAGAAAGGTCCAGCTGCATAATAAAAATGATTTCTTCAAGTTTGGCTGAAACGCGTCATCTTCCACAAAACAAAATCACAATGTAGATCCTGGTTGCCAATTGAAATAGAAGCGAAATAAAAATTTGGAATGGAATATATATATACATATATATATATATATATTTTTGAAAGGGAATGGAACATATAATAGAAAACATAGAATCTTCCATTAAATGAACCATCCCAAGCTGTATTACTGCCCTACTTAATCCTTTCTGCAAGTAAAATCTTAAAACCTCAAACTTTTCTTTTTTGACCAATCCCACTGATATTCAATTGTTAGTTCAGGTTTAACCTAAAACAAAAATCTCTTAGGCTCCATTTGGATGGATGGATTTAGAAATCCATAGATTTTACACATAAATCCTGCTCTCCAATGGATTTACAAATACTTAGACGTGAAAGTTTAGGGAAGAGAGTGAAGGGGAAGAGGGGGAATGGGTAGAGATGAGGGGATTTCACAAATGACTAGGTTTTGATGAAGATTTGAAATCCCTCCATTTTAAACTAACTTCTCAAATCTAAGTATTTGTAAATCCATTGGAAAGTGATGATTTGTATGTAAAATTCATGGATTTCCAAATCCACCATCCAAATGGAGCCTTAGGTTAGATAGTAGTTTAGGACCTTTTGATGCGTTATGCCAATGCGAATTATTTGAGTTTTCATTATTCAAATAAGCAAAACTGAACTCATTATCTTCTGATTTGAACATAAATAGGTTGACACTGTTGCCTACCACCTGTCTGTCCTCAAGGACATGTTCCCCGAGGGCGTAAATGTCCTTTCCCTCTTCTCCGGAATCGGGGGCGCTGAAGTTGCCCTCCACCGTCTCGGAATCAAACTGAGGAATGTCGTTTCCATCGAGAAAACGAAGCAGAATCGAGACATAGTGAGAAGTTGGTGGGAGCAGACGAACCAGAAGGGGTCCCTGATAGACTTCGATGATGTCGAGCAGTTTGATGTGGCGAGAGCTGAGCAGATCATAGACATGATAGGGGGGTTCGACCTGATTGTTGGGGGGAGCCCGTGCAACAATCTCGCGGGGAGCAATAGGGTCAGCAGGGACGGGTTGGAGGGAAGCGAGTCCCGTCTATTTTATGATTATTTTAGGATATTGGATTTAGTTAAGAGCATCATGCGTGATAAGCAGTTGTGAAGGAACTCTGTTTTTTTCTCTCTTTCATTTTCATGTTTATGTCAATAATTTCTCAACTTGAGTTGGTACTTTTTTGGTGTTTTAGCTTCGGATTTACATTATTTTTGTTGGATAATGGTTAGAATTGGAACTAGCAGGAATGTTACGATTTTAATGTGCAAAATTGCACCCCCAGTGAATGGGCATTCTGGTTCTTACTCTATGCTGTTTTTGGAAGTTTATGCCACAATATGCACGGTATTATATATAGAATTGTGAACCAGGTTAATTTTTTAAAGCCAGGCCCAACACTTAGTCTATTTACTTATAATCTGTTTTATCAATACTATCATTTTTAATCCATGTGGTATATAAAAAGATCCCATTGGGCCGGTTTTGACTGTTTTGGGCTGAGATTTTTATGTAAGAGGTCCAGCAAAATAACTTCATTCATTAATTAAATTTAGGTGTAAGATATGCTAAACCGAGTGGATCTTATTACACTAAATTTCACCATTAAATTTTTGAAAATTTCATGTATGATGAGCACATATAATGTCGTTAAGAAGAAAATGCTAATCATTTAGTAAAATAATTAAATAAATTACCTAAAAAATGCACCACCGTCCATGGTCAAAATTTAAAAGAATAGATGGGTTAACTCGTCTTTTCGGCTGCTATTAATTTCGGAGTTTGCTCATACTTCTATTTTTTCGGAAGCGTCACTCTCTAAGGCTAATCTCTCTCTCTCATATATATATTTATGTGTGTATGTATGTATGTATGTATATACTGTGTGCGCGCTTATAGAGAGAGGAAATATTCTCTAGAAAAGCGACCGGGAAAAAGGAGCATTTCTGTTTGAAATACGACGGCCGTAGGTACGATCGTCGCTTCTTAGCCCTGAATTTCTTGTATTATTTCGACATTTTTGTTTGTGCATTTGTAGGGTTTAAGATTTGCATGTCCATTTCGCGAGCACATTTATGATGTTATTATCTAGGGTTTAAGATGTAAATCTTCAATGTGGGCTTGTTATTCTGTATTCCTGCTCGAATTTTGAATTGCTATGTATATTCGGCGACGAAAACTGTATTCCACTTTGCTGAGTTCGTGTCTGAGGGATTTGTTGCATGCAGGCTGGGTTAGCTTTTATTTTTGTGACTTGGCTTTTGGTATGCCATTATGTGCTCTCTTTTACTTGATTATTCCTATGATAGCATTTCTATTTGGGTTCATTTTAATCGGGACCTCTTAATTGACTCTGTGTTTTGCTTGTGTTATGTTTGACTCATGGTTTGGGACCATTGTTACCATATTTGATTTGATACGACTCCAGTAACATAATACTGCATTTTGTCATAACTCTTACCCAATGTGATGGGTATTTCATGATATTTGTATGAGTTCTGATCTTGGTTATACTTTTCCTTGGAATATTAGGATTAAGAAGGACCTCTGATATGGCAACAACAACTGCAACTTACCGTACGCCTAGTGTAAAATATGCACCAGAGGACCCCACACTCCCAAAACCATGGAAAGGACTGGTTGATACAAATACTGGGTATCTTTACTTCTGGAATCCAGTGACCAATGTAACCCAATATGATAAACCGGCCGCCCCCTCCAATGTCAGCTCAGCACCGCCCGAATTATCTTTGAGTTCGTCAGTTCAAAAGTCTGAAAGTCCCCACAGCAAATATGATGATGAAAATAGATATAACCAAGGTAGCAAGGATAATAGCTCGGCAAAGGTTGATTCTGGGCCAGGAGCTAATCAGGTGCCTCGAGTAGCTCACCTAATGTTTGTCAATTTGCTAATTGATTTGAAAATATGTCGATCTACATTGTTGTATCTCACCTGTATCTTTTTAAGAGCGACTTAAGAGGCAACTTTAACTTCTTTTTTGCATAAGGTTCAAATTATACTTGAAACTCGAATTCAAATAATTTACTTTTGGATTACATATCTAATGCTTGCACACGATAATTTGTATATTTGTATTCACACAAAAGACTCACAAATTGCGTATTCCTCTTCTCTAATTTTTGTTAGGCTGACAAAAGCAGATCAGATTATTTACTGAATGATCCAGCGAAAAATTCTGCACATGTGCCAGTTGAATCTAAGGGTGCAGAAACTGGTTTGTCTGTTGAGGCTTATTGTCGTCGTCATGAAATTACTGTAACTGTAAGCATTTATTAATTCCAGTTTTATTACCCTATTGTTTGTATGCTGCATTTTTTTAAGAGCCAGAGAGAGATTTAAGGGCGGGATACCTTTTCTTTGTATGCTTCAATTTTTGAAGAGGTGGTGTATGTACATCTGGGGACCCTGTATTTCTTCAGTCAATCTGGCTCTATACGTAGTTATACGAATCATGCCTAGTAAAGGTTGGTAATCTTTAACGGTAGATTTACCAACTACCTAATATGCGAGTGGTGTTTAGCAAGTTTAGAAATATATTATTTTTTTCTGAATCTGTAAAGCGTGACTTTATCAGGAGAAGCATAGTCTGTTTCGAATGGAGAAGTCGCAAATTGCTTAGATATTGTCCTAGTGACGTTGTTGTCAAATTCGGGTTTACATTATTAAATGGTTTCCGTAGCCTCTTTAATTTTCTGGTGTGAAGTTGCTTCATTGTGTAAATCTTTTTTCATGTATATCCTTTTAGTGATCTGGTGTTTCCTTTTCTGTGGTTTTGCAAATGTACATTGCTTTTCCATCTGTGTTTGCTGATCATTATTTGGTAAATCTTAATTGGTTGTCTGTTCTAAATTGGCTAGGGATGTAATGCACCCAAACCATTCACCTCATTTCAAGCGACTGGTTTCCCTTCGGAGATTTTAAGGGAGGTATAAACACAATTCTCATCTCAATAATGTATTTTATGGTTAGATGCTCTTGTGAATCTGAACTAAGAATCAGATAATTTTCTACAATGTTCAAATAACAACTGGTGGTCCATCGAGGTGTTAAGAATGATTAAAACTTTTGCATCTATAATTTCTTACATAGGTGCAGTGTTTGCTCCAGGGAGGAGCCAAATGCTGTACACTGTTCCACCCTCCTTTGAGGGCTCTCATGTAATTGGTATGCCCTTACTGGTAAGCCAATTTATATGAAGAGCATTATCACACAATTAGAACTCTCTTGGAAGTCAATTAGGGTATGTTTGTATACAGCTTCCCACCCCACCTTTTTTTTTTACTTCAAATCCAAATCATCGTTTGTTTATCTGGATTTTGGTATTAGATATCAAATCCTCTAAAATTCTACCCTATAATACCTAAAATACACCTATTTTTACTTTTTCCAATACAATTTTCAATACACTATCAACCACTTTTTAATTATAATTTTCTAACCAACTCAACACTCTCATCCTTTTTTACTTTACACACTCTCTCCTCTACTTAACACACAATCTCAAATACACAATCAATCATCTATACCATACTTTCTTAAATCCTACCCTACAAAATCCAAATACACATTTACTATTTATCGAATCCACCCTAATGGATTTGAAATGCGCTTGCATCGGCAAGTAATGTCGAATTTAGTGGAGGATGATGCTTTTCTTTTCCTCATCAACTTGCATACGTTCAAAACAAGTGAAGGACTAACTCTTATATTGACCATGTGGTCCTATTTCACCCCCACCCGACAACACTTGCAGATGCAGCAAGCTGGTTTTTCAGCTCCGACTCCTATCCAGGCACAATCATGGCCAGTTGCTCTTCAAGGTCGTGATATAGTAGCCATTGCCAGGACAGGATCTGGAAAGACTTTGGGTTACTTGATTCCTGGGTTTATTCATCTGAAACAAAAGCGTAATAATCCTAAATTAGGTCCAACCATTTTGGTACTCTCACCAACGAGAGAACTGGCTACACAGATACAAGTTGAGGCTGAGAAATTTGGAAGATCATCAAGGATACCTTGTACGGTATGATTTTGACAATGCTTTCATAGTGAACTGCTCTGATTTTGTGCCAGTTTGAAATTGTTAATTACTTTTGCATAGTCGTTCAGCATCACTATTATGAAGTAGTGTGTATTCTATGTCCGCAAGTGTCCTTTCTATACTGCTTCGCTGTTTATATATGCATAGTATATGCCATATCCTCTTTTGGGGATTGCTTGTCTCCTGATTGTTCACATGATACATATATATAATATATGACTAACACTTGGGTGTACCAGTTACACCGTGCAACTGGTGCACAATTAGTACTGTTCAGTGAAAACAACTAATACCATTTAAAAATGCACTTGATTTGCACGGTGCAACTGGCATATAGATGTATTTCCCCCTCCTTCTATATATTATTTCAAACACGGTTGACACTTTGAATGCATATTTAAGTAAATAAGGTCAATTTCCCTATCATTCTCTTGCTAATATTGCCTTCGATGTTTGCACGTGCAACTGGCGCATAGCAATATTTGTCCCTCTCTCTATACATATATATATTTATTGCATTTATTTGTTGATTTTAAACATGGTTGACACTTCGAATGCATATTCACGTAAATACGGTCAATTTCCTTACCATTCTCTTGCTAATATGCCTTCGTTGTTTGTACGATGTAGTGTTTATATGGAGGTGCTCCTAAAGGTCCTCAATTGAGAGACCTTGACAAAGGTGTGGATATTGTAGTTGCTACTCCTGGTCGGTTGAATGACATTCTGGAGATGAAACGGATTAGCCTTTATCAAGTGTCATATTTGGTATTAGATGAGGCTGACAGGATGCTAGACATGGGTTTTGAACCCCAGATAAGGAAAATCGTGAAGGAGATTCCTCCTCGTAGGCAAACGTTGATGTACACAGCAACATGGCCAAAGGAGGTCCGCAGAATTGCTGCTGATTTACTGGTCAACCCCGTTCAGGTTAACATTGGAAATGCCGATCAGCTTGCTGCAGCCAAGTCAATAACCCAGGCACGTTTTTTTATAATTCCTTATCCTGATTTTTGTATTCTTAAATAAAAGTGAGGTTTCTCCTTTTTGTGGCTACATTTTGGGGTTTGTTTTAACTTTGTGTATATGTATCAATGTTTCATCAGCATGTTGAAGTTTTATCATCGATGGATAAGCGCCGTCGCCTTGAACAGATATTGCGATCTCAGGAACCGGGATCCAAGATTATTATTTTTTGCTCTACGAAGAAAATGTGCGATATGCTTGCAGGTAACTTGAACCAGCAATTTGGAGCTGCTGCTATTCATGGGGACAAATCTCAGGATGAAAGGGATTATGTGTTGCAACAGTTTCGCACGGGGAGGTCCCCAGTGCTTGTAGCCACTGATGTTGCTGCTCGTGGACTCGATGTTAAGGATATCAGGTGGGTAGCTGTTAAAATAATCTGGGTGGTATTGTGCAATCGGCATATGATTCAATTATTTAGTTAGACTACAAGGCATGCATTGAGAAGAGAGAAGCACTTGGGTGCACCAGTCAGTTGCATTGCACCCTGCAACTGGTGCACAACTAAACTGTTTAATGAAAACAACTATTACTGTTCAATGAAAATAACTGATCAATTAATAACTTTTAGTAAAACAATTAATACCGTTAAAAAATGCATTTGAGTTGCACGTAGGAACTGGTGCATAGAAGTATTTTCATTATAAAGAGTGCCACTGCAATTGTTTGTGGGATGATTTTGCTAATGCTGGATGCTACATTATGAATAAGATTGACAATTGTTTTGCAAGAAGAGTATATTTGACACATCTATTGTGTTTTAATTGTTATTGACTCGTGTAATGGGTACTGATGTTGCTACAGGGTGGTGATAAATTATGACTTCCCAACAGGAATCGAGGACTATGTTCACAGAATTGGAAGAACTGGACGGGCTGGTGCCACTGGAGTGGCCTATTCCTTTTTGTCTGACAAGGATTCAAGACATGCATCAGAACTTGTGAAAATTCTGGAAGGTGCTAATCAAAATGTTCCTGCTGAAGTTCGTGATATGGCTTCAAATGGTGGGGGGATGGGAGGAGGAAGGCGGCAGTGGAGCTCGGGCCCATCTGGAGGGTTTAGTGGAAGTGGACGTTATGAATCTTCATACGGTGGAAATGACAGGGGAAGCAGCGGAGGTTGGGGAAAGCCATCTTCTCCTGATAAGAGTTTCGGTGGTGGTCAGGACGAACAACATGAGGGGTATGTGTATGTGGCTTTTAGCACCCCCCCTCCCCCTCCACACACACATACACACACAGGGTTGCTTCATAGATCAAATCGTTGGATGTCAAAAATCAATCACTTAATATTTCCGATCATAGAATAAAAAATAAAAAAATTAATCACTTAGATTCATAATCTAAAAGCTGAACATGCTTCTAGTTGATTCTGCTTTTCACTAATAGTTTGCTTGATTCAAATCTTTTATCAAACACTCAACTCATGCTTTGTACAAATTTTACAAACATTCACCACTCTTCTATTAAGCGATTATTCACACATTACTAAATTAAATCACTTCCTCTAATGCATAATTTTTCGCAAACATCCCCATACTATAGGTAGTATCAAAATATAGAATCTTAATTAAGATCAAAATGGGAAGAGGAATACTTAAAAGGACTTGGAACGGAAAATAAAACAGGTTAAACTTCAATATGAATGAGAGCATGTAGACTCGTATAGTCTCCACCCCACAGAGTAGGATAAGGCTTAGTTGTTTGTTGTATCAACATTGTAGATTTTTAATTGGTTTCCACCTGCTTGTTGAATGAGAATTAGTTTTTAACATTGTCTCTTCATGTGTACAGTTATGGTTCTGGATCTTTTGGAGGTGGCCCACAGTTAAGCTTTCACGAGAGAATGATGGCTGCTTCAAAGAATGAAGTTAGGAGTCGCAGCAGAAGCCCCGACCGAAGTTCAGGATGGGTTGAAAACACTGGTGGCTCTGATGCAGGCCCCACTAAACGACCTAGTTTCCATGATGTTATTATGGAGCAGGCCCGATTAAGCAAGCAAGAAGCAGCTTCTGGCAATGCTGTTAATACTACTGATTGCAAGAGTTATGATGAATCACAGAATCAACCCGAGAAATCACACTCCACTCCCGAAGTTAACAACAGTGCTGGGCCGGAATCAGGATCTCCTCTTTGCATTTGACCTGCTTTTGACATCCTAAAGACTTGTGGTTTTTGTTTATAACTGCTGGTGGTGAGACCCATCTTGTGTAAGTAAAGACTTGTAAGTTGTAGCAACCCCTCACCCCAACCTAATCCAACCGTAGCCCAAAAGAAGTGACGACCGCTAACGTTTATAAGTCGGGAAATTTTTGCTATGCATGTTGATGATGAACTAGGTGCAACTTAAATGGTACTGCCATAAGTTAGGGTCTTTGAGAAGATCTTTTTGATTGTAAATGCAAAACCTATGGCTGGTTGATGTTTGCTCCAAATTATTATTATGAGGCTGCTTTTGGTGCCATGTGAAATTGAGCCGTCGGTTTGTTTATTTGGTCTCTATATGTTTGCACACTTCTGTCCAGTGTTTTAGGTGTAAATGAGTCGAGACTAGTAGTGTCAAACTCAAACTTGACTCGATTAAAAATATTCGAAATTGAACTCGAGCTCGAAGTGGCTCAATAATTTATAGAACTTTAATTAAATATTTTTGTCTTATTTATAATTAGAGTATAGTTGTAAATAATTTATGCATTAGGATTTAGGGGTAAAATAGTAGAATTATGTCAGCTCGATTAGGCTTGACGAGCCTAGTATTAATGAGCTTGAATTTCAAGCTTGTACACGGATAGCTCGAATTCAACTTAAGTAAATTTAAACCAAATTCGAGATTTTTCCAAATCGAGCACAATTATCCTGTGAGACTGCTCGACTATTTACCATCCTAGTGTTGGTGTAGCATCAAATAAACCACCCACCAAATAAACCACCCACGAAGCAAAAGTTTGCAATACACACACATGAGAAGCTGTTCGTATTACAGAAGTTATACCAGCAAAAAATAATGGTATAGGAGTAACCTTTTTAGTTATATTTTTTGGAGTTTAAGCATTTCTATAAACATGTTTGCTGATTATCAAGGTGTATGAAGCCTAGCTGAAGTAACCCTGAAAAATAGTTGAAACTTATGAGGTTAAAACCTCGTCTTGTTATTACTAGTCATTTTTTTATTTATTTATCCTCTGAAAGCCCTTTAAAACTTTATAGCATCTTCACAATGTGTTTCTTCTAACAGCAAGTTAAGCAGCTTTTGGTTTGATCCTCTTTGCTCTTGAATACAAGAAAACTCCAGCAAGAGCCAAAGCAGTTCCTGAGATATTCGACGTCGTAAATGCATGTAAAATACAAGTAGAAAAGAAATGTAAATATTTAAAATGGAGACAGGAGTATATAATTACCTAGGGAATTTATCAATGAAACAGGTGTTTGGAAGACAATAACTGAGGATACAATCACCACCACTCTCTTCACACTGTTTCCTACTGCATGTGTTACTGGTGATACCATATGTAGTATCTTATAAGAAATCTGCTCTCAAAAACAAAAGGAAGAAGATGAAGTTAGTATATGCTTAATTGATCTTGATCGTCGACTTGAGGCTCTAAACTCGTTGAATTATCATCTAGAAGACATTGTTTGGCTATTCACACCCGGTTTTTTGCTCAGTACACCCATATGTACAACATTTTTAGCACCATGTACCATCACGTAATGGACGTATTGAGCAAATACACGGATGTCAATAGTCACGCCCTAATATGAAATCATCAACTATGGTTTAAAAACTACTCAAATTGATATTAGAACTCACCTGTTGGTAGGTATGGAAGCAGAAACCAGAAAGAAGAGCTCTTGTGCACAACTCTCTGACATTCAAACCTTGACTAACCTGAATCAAATTACATGAATTATAAAGTGAACAAAGAAAGAAAGACAAGAACTTCTACATCAGTAGCTCCGTGCAACTGGTGCAATTTTGCCTCATTCACAAAAAACTAAAATATATCATGAGAAGTATTAGTTCATACTATTAGTTAAAACAAAAGAAGGTATTAGTTTGTAGGCTGAAAAATATTAGTACTTTACAAATATTCAACTAATATTTTTCATAATACGAGTTGATATTTTTCATCACGTGAACTAATACATACCGATCGCTTTTTTCTTTATGATTTGCGAAAAACTATAAAAATGACAGCTTGACGGAGATTTTTCAATTAGAAGTCAAAATTGCATCAGTTGCACGGTGCAATTAATGCATTGAAGTATTGCTCCAAAAAGAAAAAAAACAGGGCTTGTAACATATGATACTTACAGCATTTTGCAAGTATGAAGGACTGAACTTGACACCTTCCAAGAGAATGGCAGCAGGTGCCAGAAATAAGAATGATATGATTGTCATAAGGGAGAAGAGATTGATGTTATCCAGAGTTTCCTATCAATGATGAAGAAGACAGAATATCTATCACTCAAAAGGCCTTGAAGGAATTTTATACCACATGATGCAAACTTCATCATACCTCCTCCGTAACCATGAATTTTTTACTGAACACATTTCGTGTTTGGTTGGTAAGATTGGAAGCCATCGCGCTACTAAAACCTATCCTGTTGAAACAAATCGGCCATTAGACGGTTCTGTAGATGCTACACTTGTAGAAATATACTGGGTGCATTATCCACTATGTAAATGGACATTAAGTGTAGCATTATAAGATTAATAAGGGTTCATACCAGTTGAAAGAGACCTCAGTGAATGAAGCCAAAGCCACACCACCAACAATGGGCACAAGAGAAGAAACTACCCATAGAGAGGGCCTCTGTGTTATCAGACTGAAAAAAGTCAAATAACTTCAAGCTCTAATAAATCATCCACAATCCAATCTAGCAAACAAAACCCAAGTTTCTATTTAATTCCAAACTAGCACATTTATACCCTTGTGCGATATATATCCTATACGAGTTAAAATCCATTTTGGTCTCATAACTTGTGCCTTTTCCGCAAAAGGTCTAAAAAAGTTGGAAGTTTTTCAATCTATTCCCACAACTCATTAAATGGTATAATTTTAGTCTCAAAGTTGCCGGAATTGAAATACGACATTGTTTTGGGGCACGTTTTTGGAACATGAGGTGTAAAATTGGTCCCATAACTTTTGTATTTTTTCCATAAGATCCCAAAGAGACGTCGTACTTCAAATTCCGGTGACTTTTGGGACCAATTAAGGAGTTCGGGGATTACATTGAAAAACTTATCTTTTTTGGGATCTTTTTCCGAAAAGGCAAAAGTTATGGGACCAAAATGGATTTTAACTCTATCCCATACAACCTAAATGGCACAAAAAAACACATATAAAGACAAAATGGTATGTTTGTATACCTCCCCAAAGAATAAGGCAGAGAGCAAGACAGTGAAGAAAGGCTCCATGGCCTTGATTGTGTGTGTGAACGAAACCGCGACTTTTCCGATACTGATGTTTGTTAATAAGTTTCCAATTGTATGTCCAACAGCAAGTAGAAAGATTACTGAAAGCTGAAAAACAACATCTAGATTAAAGACAATAGAAAGCATGAAGAAAATGTGTTTTTGCCATCAAAATTGATGCAAGAACATCACCTGAGACCTACTAAGTTTAGGCTTAGGATGCAGATTTAAAGCCCACATCAGAAATATCATAACAGTCCCACAACCGAACTGAAAGGCGGTCACTGTTGCAGGGAATGGATAAACCTTCAAAACCTGTACATGAAGATTCATGAAGCTAACATAAGTCGCACAACATCATTGTCCTACACTATATTTCATCTTGTATTTCAAATTCACTAGTACAATCGCGTATGTAAAATAGCATCATTAAATAAAACGTGACGTGTATTAGAAACTAAGACCTCAAACCAACCCCCACCCACCCCAAGAAAAAAAAAAAGGAAAGGAAAAAGAGACATGTTTATTGAAGATGTTGAACTATATGTATCCTAAACTGTATTTCATCTCATTTTCATTTCGCAAGTACAATCACTTGTATAAATTGCATCATTAAATAAAACGTGGCATATGTTTGAAACTGAGACAGAAAATTCAAGCACACAGAAACCTGTTTATTGAAGATGTTGAACTATACATACATCCTAAACTGTATTTTGACTCGTAATTCACTTTCAGCAATACAATCACTTATCTAAAATTGCATCATTAAATAAGTGTGACATATTAGAAACTGAGACAAAAAAATCAAGAAGGAAACAGAGACCTGTTCATTAAAGATGTTGAAGTATATGTCATAAACTGTATTTCATCTCGTATTTCAGTTTCACCAGTACTATTACATATATAAAGTAGAACCATTAAATAATATATAACATGTATTAAAGAGAAGAAGGAAAACGAGACCTGTTTATTGAAGATGTTGAAGTATATGTTCAAAGTATACCAGATTGCAAACATAGCTGCAAGCTGCAAAGTCCTGATCCAATCATCGGTATTCGCTACCTCGTTTCTGCTCTGTGGAACAGCTTCTGCTCTAACTATCAAGCTCCATAATCTCTTGCTATCTACAGTATTGCTATTTCTGCTGCTAAAACATGAAGTTGGTTGTAATGAAAAGACATGTTTATGTGATGATTGATTGCAAGAATTTGACACATGAAACTTGTTGATGGGATTCAATCTGTTCTGAAATGGTTGTTTTGGACAACTGAAAAATGGTTTGGAAGTAGAGAGAGCTAAGGTGCAAGTAGCCATTTCTTGATTCTGCTGATTTTTTTTGAAAAGTTTTTTTTATAGGGTGGATGAATTTTCATACAGCACGTTCAGGACATGTGTGTTTGCTGAGAAAAATATTTCTCATTGATGATAGCCTTCTTAGAAAACAAAAAATCATAAATCACGTTGTGGTTTTAAACTCATGCTACTCAGTTCTCAAGAATCATACACGTGTAGTCTTCAAGGGTACTTAGGAAAATGGTTCATACAAAATATAGAAAAACAGATGTTAATTTTAAACTTTTATAAATTAGATTTTCAAACTTTGGCTGAACTAATATTCTTGGAGCACTCGATGTTCTCATTAATTTCATAACTTCTTTCATACTACCTCCGTTTCTTATTAGTATCTGTCACTTTGCTAATACTGATACAAATTTATCAATTTTCTTCCAACAATATAAATACTACTAGGATAAATATTAATCGCGGTGTATATGAATAAAAAAGGATATAAAAGTCTTTCGATACCCTAATTAATAAAGAAATGGCAAAGTATAGTGTGAACAATGGTGAAACTGGTTAAGGAGTGTGACTTATATAATTAAAGAGTGTGACTTTTTACTGTAAAGGGTGTGACGTTTTACTATAAAAAGTATTACTCATAAAAGTGAAGGGTGTGACTTATATTATAGCAAAGAGTGTCGTAGTGATAATTGAAGGGTGTGACTTATATTACTAAAGGGTGTTACTTATATTACTAAAGAGTATGTCTGTAAAAAAAAAGAACCAGTTTCACAGCATACCAACTCTAAAGAAATTTGTTTGTGTGAATGGACTAAATGTGACATAATAAGGAACGGAGGTGGTATCTTATAAGGATAAAGTTGTAATTTTCTGAACCCTAAAAAATTACAACCTTGAAAGAAAAATCTTGAAATTGGGATTTGTGGTGGTGGTATAGAATTAGGAATTGAAGATGTATGGATGAAAGAAGAGTTTGTGCATTGAAAACACATGTTGACAAATTGCTAGACAATGAAAAGGCAAAGTGTGGCAAGCAAACTTCTTCACACAATCAGAAGTTATTATGATTGTGGTCCCTTTTTTGTTATTTAGCATCATTTTCATCATCAATAATGCAAATGGTCCTGCAAGAATGTATTTGCAAAATTGACACTCCATTTAAGATGGCCTCAACCCTTCTACACTCTCCCTCTTAAAATACACCAAATTCATTAGCCTAAATTAGAGGGTGAACAGATCAGGCTACCCGACAGGAATCTATTGTCCGACCTACTTAAGCTCGACTCGGTCAGATTTAAGTCTTTACAAAAGCCTTTTAAGTATTTACTGAACACGATAATTTGCTCTATAGTTTCTAATCTAGGGCTGAGAATCAAATAAAACCATTTGTTACTCGAGTTGAGATCGTTTGATAAAAACTCGTTTAAGCTCGATTCATCAAAAAGACCAAGTAAAGCCCGAAGATTGGATCAATAAGTAAAAAAAAAAAAAAAAAGGAACAAGTGAATAAGATTAAGTATTAGAAGAAACTCGATGTTGAATATATGAATAAGATTGATTAAGTATCGTACGTAAGTTTTGAAACTTGATGTTGAATATATGATAAAGGATTTCACATGTGAGTTGTCCCACATCGAGAATATTAGAAGAAATGAGATTAATTTATAAACCAGTGAAATTTCTTTCCTCCTATCACCAATTGGTTTTAGGATGGAACCCACATTTGGGCGTGGCATTAGTCTCCTCCGCTAAGGTCGTGTGTGGGACCGCACTCGTGCCCCGATTTCTAAGGTATCAGGCTGAGGCCCCATGCTTTCGGGTCGGTGGTTATTGTTGATTCGCGAGGTCGGAGGTCTGTTGAATTAATGAGTGGGTCATTAATTCGCTTAATCAGAGGTTGTTGAATAATGGAGGCATGGGTGATCTCATTTTCTTTTAGAGACTGGGAATTAATGACTACACGCGTGTGAGGCGGTTGGAATATATGATAGGATTTGCTGTGAGAAATATTCCACATCTAATATTAGAAGAAATGAGACTAGCTTATAAACCAGGGGCGTGGCTAGTCTCTCCGCTTATCAGGTGCCGTGTGGAAACGAAACAAGATGAATGGCGTTCATTCGATAACAAATGGCGATCACCCGAATTAAACCAACCATCATTAATTCAACAACGCGCCGCAGCCTCATGGTCGGCGGTACCGCAGACGAGCATGGGGCCGCTCGATACCATGTAGAAATCGGGGCTCGGGTCGTCCCACACACGCATCTATTAACAGCGGAGTGAGACTAGCCACGCCCCTAGGTTTATAAGCTAGTCTCATTTCTTCTAATATTCCGATGTGGGACAACTCACATGTGAAATCCTTTATCATATATTCAACACTCGACAACATGTGAAACAAGCTTGACTAGCTATATGTTTGACTTGACTCAATTTCATTCAGATCCCTACTTCGTTCTTACTGAAGTTCCGTCTCAAACTTCATATGGTTTGAGAAGCAATATATATAACTAACAAAACATAAACACCGATTATAACAGAAAAACACATTAATTGTAAAAAAGATAACAAACTCAATCAGATTGTCCCGAAATCTCTACTACGAAAGCCTTCCAGCAAAATTAAATTCCACCATTTCACCACATATCTATAAAATAAAAGCTCAAAACATGGAGGAAGATGATGCCAGATATGCCAATTTTTCACCCAAATTTTGAATATTTAAACAAAAATAATATTGTACGGGCGATTTAACTGCCTAACTGCCGGTTTCAGTTTCCAAAAATTCTAATCAGATAATAAGGTCCCGGTTCGAACTGGCAAACTGCTGGTTAAATCTACATTTTTCTGCAGCTCTAGTGGTAATGCGCATTTAGAGGGCAAAAACAAAAATGGGAAAAGTTAACACTGATGCATGAATTTGATGAACAATATCAGTTGCGGATCATAATTGAGGTATATTTAGATGAAGACTCACATGATGTCTGATGAAGAGACTGGCAATGCAGATGGGCAAACTCGCTCCTGTTGAGAACACTTACATTTTTGGTGATTTGAATGAAGTACACAGCAATGCCACTTGAATCATGTACTCTGCAATCTTTGTCAACCTAAGCATAGTGGCGCACGAGGAACATCGTGTGAAAATATAAAAATAGTTTAAGTAAATATCATATAATATCCAAGGAGAATATTAGAATTTTAGCCAGAACAAATGGAAAAGGACAGCTTTCTTTGTCATACTTTCTTGGTAGTTTAACTCCAAAATAAGACATACATGTAATAGGCAAATTATCCTGCAAAAATCAGAATGAGTGGCTATTGCACAATTTAGGACAATGTATAGGCTATTAACAATTTAGTTCAATGAAAATATACTACCTAGTACAAAACAAAGTCCAAGAATCACCCAACACATTAATGATGACTTGTCTTAGAAATGTTCAGTTTTTAATCTAAGAAAGTAGGTTTTGCACAATCCAACAGTTCATCATCTATAACTGTATACTTCCCATATTGGCTAGTTTAAATGAATTATTGATGTTACAGAGATAATTGCCATTGTGCACATTTTCTAATAAGCCCGAAATGCTCCTCTACGGATCGCTGTTATTGATGGAGGAGCCAATTCCCTGATCCAAATTGAGATGTTTTTTCTGTGTTTCAAAATTGAATCCCATGCTGAAATGACGGAAAAACTCCAATTTTAAATGAGGGAATCTGACTGCCTGCTACAGATGGTGTCATACAATGTGATTATAGTGATGAGAATTAGCATATACCAACGAGAGAGACGAAGACAAGGCACACACAAAGAGTATTAGCTTTAACCAAAAAAAATAGACTTTTTTTTAAGTGAGGTACAATTGTATTTCGGAACTGAAAAGCTGGCAAAACCCAATAAATTTCAGTCGTTTGAGGGTGAGTTTCATCCTGGGAGTAGAACAAGTGCACCTGGTTTCTCAACTCAATCCAACTGCAACCCCCGGTTTTCTTGATTCCTTTCTGGTTCATCAAATCTCTCGTTTTCATTGCATCAAGCCATCGCCCTCCAGAAGCATAGATATTTGACAGGAGAACATTGCCTCCAGGCTTCGTCTCTACAAGTTTTGAGAGCTTTTCAGCCGTCCTTACAGCTAAAGTCTCGTTCCCATATGTTTTACAACCACTTAATAGAGCAGCCCATGTGTTTGCTTCAGGTTCTAACGGCATACTCATGATGAACTTTTCTGCCTCAAGAAGACGCCCAGATCGAGAGAGCATGTCTGCAACACAAGCATAGTGCCTCTCGTTTGGCTTTATACCGTAAACCTTCTCCATTGAGCTGAAGTAATTTAGCCCTTTATCAACTAAACCACAATGAGAGCAAGCAAACAAAACTGACAAAAGAATGAGCTCATTTGGTGCAATTTTTGATGGGGTGCGTTCCATTTCTTCGAATAGGTGGAGTGATTCCTCCGCAAATCCATTTTCAGCTAGCCCTTGAATCATAGCTGTCCAAACAACCTCGTTCTTTGTCTGCATCCTGTTAAAGATCTTTCTAGAACTTTCTATATTTCCAGATTTCGCATACATATCCACGAGTGCAGTTCCAACAAATATGTCATGTTGAAAACCGAGCTTTATAGCTTTTGTGTGTGAATATATACCTTTCTCTGATGAGGCCAAGCTTGCACAGGCTTTTAAAACACTCGAAAAAGTGGATTTGTTCGGCTGCTCTCCCGACAAAATCATCTCGCGGAAGACTTCAAATGCCTTGCCAAAATTCTCGACATATAAATGACCAACAATCAATGAATTCCAAGACATAGTGTTTTTGCAAGGAATCTGGATAAAAAGCTCTGTAGCTTCTGCAAGTTGGCCATTCAAGCTGTACCCTGAAACCATAGAATTCCAGCAAACAACATTCTTATCAATAATCGATTCAAACACCAAGCGTCCATCTTTAGTATTTCCACATTTGCAATACAAATCACAAAGTGAGCTACCGACGAATACATTGCTCCCCATACCAATCTTCAGAACATGAGCATGAATACTCCATCCAGATTTCAAAGCCTCCAGAGTGGCCAATGCACTAATAATACTAGAATAGCACGATATATTCGGTTTAAAATTTTGCTGAACCATCTGCTGGAACAGCTTCACTGCCTCTTCTGCATTACCACTCTGACTAAATCTTGCTATCATTGCACTCCATGTAACTTCATTTCTTTCTGGCATTTCATCGAATATCCTACGAGCTTCTCTTAAGTCGCCCATCTCAACGTACATATCTAGGATAGTGGTCCAAGAAACCACATCCTTTTCCTCTACCCTAACAAATGTCCTTTTTGCAAAACCAATTTCACCAAATCTCAGAAAAAACTTAACCAAAGAATTCGAAACACACACGTTGTCCTCGAAACCGACCTTAATAATCAACCCAAGAACACTCTGTCCCAACCCAAGATCATCTAACTCCATACAAGCTCTAATGACAGTTGTAAAAGTAATATCATTAGGTAAAACTCCAGACTGGAGCATTTTCTTATAAAGCCTCATTGCTTGAAAATTCAGCCTATTTTGTACAAGCCCATTAATTGTCGCAGTCCACGAAAACACATCTGAAAAAGGGTTCCTCTCAAAATAAGACATTGCTTCACCCACATTCCCATGTTTCAATAAACCCGAAATCAATGAAGTACAAGAAACTTAATTTCTCTCAGGCATTTCATCGAACAACTTGCGCGCTTCAATCACTTTGCCCCATTGAAGATTTGCAGTGATCAAGCAATTATGAACAACTAAATTGAACCCTTTGAACTCCTTCCGCATCTGGTCAATTTCGAAGGATTTTCTCGAGTCTAAATACATGATGAGTAATTTAACGGCTATGTATTTCTGAGATGAGAGGCCCAGTTTGAATAAATGGCAGTGGAGGGCACTTCCATGAGTGATTAACTTGTCGTTTTTGTAATTGTCTAGCAGAAGAACGCTTTTCTTTATGAAGGCGTTTAGGTTTTTTCTTGAATTTATTGAAAACGCAGTGTTGGGTGCTGCAGAAAACAGAGTTCTGAACATGCTTTTCATTCGGAAATTGATGTTCGTTAAGTTCGTTGGTGAGAATTTTATAGGAACGCTGGTTTTCTTTTTATCCCACTTTATTATGCGCTCCTATTGTGTGTCAAATTTGGGACAAATTGCAAAATCATAATTTATCTTTTACTACTAATTACACATTCTTAAATTGCAATATTAGAATTTATTTTTTCACTAATTACACTTCTAAGAGTTAAACTTTCAACTTTTATAGAGCATGTATTGAACTTTCAAATTGTTGTCCATGACAAATTCGTAAGCAAAACAACCATATATCAAATTGATAAAAATACCCTCCAATCTTACCTGCGAAATTGTTTGAGATTCTTTTTTTTTGACAAAAATGGATCCAGCTTTTCAGTTTGTCCGTCAAATTTATCGTGTATCGGCGTACAAGCCCCCTCTAATTGTTTTTCCTTTGATATATTGCAAATATTTGCCGATAGTTGAATATGAACATGTCAATATCGATTATCATCAGTTAATTGAAAGACAATTATGAACGGCTAGTGAAAGAAAGGAGTAATCGCATTAGAGTTCATCCACAATCAATTTATGCGATGTCTCATTGGGTATGAATATCGATTATTCATAGATATTTATGTTGGCAGGAATCAATACTCATAAATATTGTCGATATAATAATTATACAAATATCTATGTGTATAATGCATGGTAGATCTTCTTTTATGTCATTTATTGTCGATATTTATTACTTAAACCCCTCTCCCCCCCCCATCCCACCCAAAGTACGAGTAATACTTATGTAAACCAAGTTAACACTATAAATCCTAATTCAATAGGATCTATTTCGAGGGTGTGTTGACTCGAATTCCCCCTCCTTCCCTCCAAACCCCGCCAATCTATTCACTCTCACTCTCACCTAGCGTGCGCTAACGTTCACGTCTCCCTTCGCTCCCTCAGTTCATTCCATTTCTTCTCGCGCCACTGCACCATTGATCTTGCTCAACGACTTCATCTCTCTTCACTCCTTTAGCCCATTCCATCTCATTTTAACTCCGCTGCACCATTGCTCAATGATAATGGATAGATTTTTTGCATAACAGTGATTTTTTTTCGTAACAATGATACTTAGTTTTGTATAACAATGACAATGATAGTCTTCATGAATAACAATGATGATTTTCTTCAAAATAATGATACTTTTTATGTGTATTAGTGATGATTTTTATTTTATTTTTTTGCATACCAGTGATAATTTAATAGCATTTCAGTGAATATTTTTATACATAGGAGTGATAATTTATGTATATAATAGTGATACATAGTTTCGCATATAGTGACAATGATAAATTTTTCGATTAATAGTGATATTTTTTCTTCATAACAATGATAATTTTTATATGTATTGGTGATAGTTTTTTTTTTCATACCAGTGATAATTTAATAGCATTACAGTGAGAGCTTTTATACATAGCAGTAATAAGTTTTATTCAATGACTTATATACGCTGAATAATCATATTGATTTGTTTGAATGCATATTATTGTTTACTGTAGTCATGTTTACATGTTAACCAACCGTATTGATTTTTATAAAACAACGAACGACTTTCCTATGGCGGCGACAATGTTTTCTCGGGTCCCCGGGTGCGGAGGCATTACCTTGTGCTCGAAGGGGACACGATTCCACTTGAAGGTAGAGATAGAGGTGGCAAAATGGGCCCGACCCGATGGCCCAGTCCGTGAAGCCCGAAAAATGGGCTGGGCTTCATTTTTATGGCCCGAGAAGAACCGGGCCTATTTGGCCCGGTCCGATTGACCCGTCGGGCCATTTGAGCCTGGCCCAATTGGCCCACAGGGCCGTTCAAGCCCGGCCCGAGTTTGGCCCGGGCCCGCTTCTCCTTCCTTTAAATATATATATATATTTATATATTCTTCTTCTCTCTCCTTAAAATGGTTGCTGAATATTTCAAACTTATGATTCCTTAATATAGTAGTAACGTGATTAAGTGTTTCTGTACTAGTTTGCAAAGACAGATAATTCTATTATTTTTTTCTATTTTAAGGGGGTGTTTTGCAGAGGGATTGGTATAAGGAAAAAAAATACAATTAAGAGATTATTAGTTATTAAGTGCTGTTGACATAGTAGGGACTTACTAATTTGAACTTTTATATTCTCCTGGTTAGGTAATTGGAATAAAATCTGTTTGGTACTAAAAATGAAGAGACACACTTGCATGAGACCGTTTCACGGTGAGACGGGGTATAAGTTAGACATTGACGCTTTAACACTTTGGGAGGGATGAATGTAATTTGTGCTAAGTTCTACCCCGTCTCATGCATGAGACTGTCTCATATGAATTTTTGTCAAAAATGAATCAAACTAATCTTTTTTAAAATTATACCATTAATATTTAAAAATATTTATTAAAATAAACCGTCTAGGGCCGGGCTGGGCTTCGAAAGTGGAGACTCAATAAGAATTGGGCCCGACCCGGCCAAAATTTACAGTTGACCCAATGGGTTGGCCCGCCCCGCCCGGCCCGATCATTTTGCCACCCCTAGGTAGAAATAATGTGTTCTCCATTAATTACGGGTTCAAGTTCGACCCATACCCTAATATAATCGGGTATCCTATAATACTTATAGGCCCAATTGCAAACGGGTATCTTATAGTAGTAATACTTATCGGCCCAATTGCAACCCGATTACATGAAAGCCCAAATCCAATAAATTTAAACAGGCAGGCCGGTAGGTCAAACATATAAAAACCGCCTGTCAAAAAAAAGTAAATAAATATAAAAACCGCGAACAGAAGAAAAAGTTAAGACTATTTTCGCCGTTACGTCATCTGCCTACCTTCGTCTTGCAATGGAAACGCAGCAAATACTGTACGAAACCCTAGGCACTCTCGGGGAAACCGCCACCACCGCCGCAGACACGCCGCCGCCGGCGTCGTCCTCTTCTGAAATAGAGCCCTACACTGTCCTGCGCAACCATATTTCTCTCTCCACTATCCCGTACCCCTCGCCGGAGACTGTTGCACCTGATTACTTCTCCCTCGATGTGAACGAAACAGGAGGTGAAGAGGAAAAAATTCCAACGGATACTCGTCCGGTGCCTAAGACGTCGGAAACTCCTACTCCGGCGGCCGAAAGGAGTCTGGAGGGCCAGTGGTTTCGTGCTAATTCTCGCTTCAAAAGCCCCATGCTCCGCCTGCACAAAGGTTTTAAGTTGGTTTATTGCTTATTCAAATCAATGTGATTTAGCAATGTGTGCAGTTTTTTGAGCTAGATTTTTGTTTAATTGGTGTTTAGATTGCTTGAAATACTGGTGACTGCAGAAATGAGCCTCCCAATTGTTCGAATGAATTAAAATTGTGAACTGCTGATTGAGGAATTGCACGAATATATTTTGATTTTGTGATTTTTGGATCGGATTTTCTGCAGAGATACTTGATTTTTGTGATTTTCTATCTCCAACTCCCGAGGAGAAAGAATCCAGAACAGCTGCTATAGAATCTGTATTTGATGTTATCAAATATATCTGGCCTAGTGCTGAGGTAAATCTAATTAGTATTTAGATTCATTAAATGGATGTTTTCACGTGTGTAGGTGTATGCCTAGAGTGTTATGGTTAAATACTAAATGTTTTGACATGCAGGTGGAAGTTTTTGGATCATTTAAGACCGAGCTCTACCTCCCTTCCAGCGATATCGATGTATGTAAGCTTATCAGATCGTCCGTGTGCTAACGATTAATTATTGTCTACACTGTTTTTTGATCACTTTACAGTTTTACTCTTTTCAACTTACAAGTTTAAGACATGTCTGTCTGGAATGTGATGAACCAAGTTGCATGCTTGATATTTTATGTTTTTATCATTTGATTTGTGAATGCCATTGAGTATTTTTGAGTTCCCTGGTGAATGTGGAGGATTGTACTTGAAGGACAAGTATAATTAATTAGTTACTTCCATGAATGTACTTGGTTATATGTTTTCAATTCTCTGGTGACTGATCTATTTTCGTCCAATATTTGAAGGTTTAATTTGAAAATTAGTAAATCCTTATGGGGAGTCATAGTTCTGGCTGTTATTGGGTCTTGTGGTTAGGAAGAACACCATAAATTTTTAAGATCGAGAGGAATCCCTAGAGGAGGTGTGGGTAAGGTTTAGTTAAGGGTGTTTGGTGGGTGTCTAATCATAAAGATATTTTTTTTTTTTTTCTTGTAGAGAGCAGAAATTTTAAAATTAGTGTAGAAGTTGCAGCTTATATTTACGACTTACAATAGAATCTAAACACAAAAAATCCAGTCTTAGGGCCCTGTCATGGTTTGTAAGTTTTTAATTGAATATCAAATATCACTTTGATATAAAATAATTTTAGTGAAATTTGGCATCACAAATATTATTTCTTACTAGTATTTTTCTTATGGAAAGATTTCTAACCATTTTCTCTTATTAGTTCGCAATTGTGTGAAGAATTTCCTATTTGGTCTATAGATTTATCTATATAAACCAGATTTTTGGGGTATGCGAAAAGCTAGATGAACATTAATTTCTGACTAGACAATTCAAATATATGGCAGGTTGTGATACTGGGTTCAAATGTAAAAAGTCCTCAGATGGGTCTGTATGCTCTCTCCAAGGCACTGTCTCAAAGAGGAATTGCCAAGAAGATACAGGTATATTTAGTGCTTGAAACTCACTGTTCCCATGTTTTTGCTTTACCATCAATGTCTTCGTTATTTTCCAATATTAGGTTATTGCCAAGGCGCGGGTACCAATCATTAAATTTGTGGAGAAGAAAAGTGGTATTGCGTTTGATTTAAGGTTAGTTTACTTAGGTTTCTTCTAATAAGTTTGGTTTAGCATTTTAAATTTATTTATGTGCCTGGTGACAGGTGTTTGAATTGGTTGCCTATTATTTCATATTTGATCATGAATCATCTAATATAACCAGACAGCTAGCCATGATCAGGCAGCAATATACCACTTGCCCTCATCTTTCTCTCTTGTTTTGGTCTAGGGACTGTAGGGGTAGCCGGGTAGGGATGTAGAAGGTGATTATTCTTTCTCTTCTTCATTCATTCAGAGAGCAAGTTGTTTCTTCTTACCACAGTATATTATTTTCTGTGTTTTGCTACAAATGCTGCATTATAGTTTTGATTCCAAAAAGGCAGCATGTAGATTTGTCAACAATGCACTTGTGCTTCTGTATGAATATGTTGATTTTTGCAAGGGGAAGTGGGAGTTACTGGGAACAACTTTTTTTAATGGACACCTTATATAAACACCTGAAGTGCACCTGAAGTGCATTTTTGCTGGTACATGCACTTGTGTCTCTGTATTAGATCACATATTCATTACCTAGCGGAAGTTGTTGAATAATTTTTCTGAATGTCATTTCTCATTTATTTGGATTCAAATTAGTCTGGCTGCGAGGGAATGACCTTTCAATTTATTGTTATTTTTGGTTATCTGTACTTTACGCCATTTGCCATTATTATCTTAGCTTGGGATTAATATATCTGTTGATGACAGTTTTGATGTTTATAATGGACCAAAAGCTGCAGAATTTATTTCGGTAATCTTCTTTTCTTTTCCTGTTGGACTGGTCTGTATCATTGACCATTGGCAATTTCTATTTTTTATTCTATCTTACTTATTTACTCTTTTATATGCAGGACGCTGTAACTAAATGGCCCCCATTAAAACCATTATGTCTGATTTTGAAAGTCTTCCTGCAGCAAAGAGAGTTGAATGAAGTAACATGAGTTTTCTTTTTCCTTTATTTTTTTAACTTTGCAAACCCATTCCTATTTACCTTATCTTGCCATTATCCTCTAGGTCTACACAGGTGGAATTGGCTCCTATGCACTTCTTTCCATGCTCATAGCAATGTTACGGGTAATTATACCAGTGTACAATCTTAAAAACCAGTTAAAAACTTTTTCAAACCATGCAAATGTTGATGGTAATTATGATATGCACTACATTTGCACATGAATTGCTTCTTATGTACTCCAACACAGAATGTTGCACATCTGCAGTGCTCTCTCAGTTTTTTGTTTTTCTGTTGCATGCAACTGGTAGCCTTGTTTTGCCTAAACTGCAGCCTGACACTCTACTGCAAGAGATATGTATATCTTTCATCATTCTTATTCTTTTACCACATCACCATTAATGTTAAAATGGCACCTTCAGAGTACGAGAGTGTAAGGCATATCGTGTTGTTAAATGCTATTATGTGTAAGGCTTATCGTGTTGTCAGGTGGCACCTTTTACCACATAACTATCGATGCTATAAGTGAACTTAAGTCTGAAAAATGTATTTATATTCAAACACTATTTTTGGTTTATTAGCACAAATTACATAGCCTTCTCCAGTAAGTTTCTTGTAGTGGTGCATTATCCCTCCTTTTTCATTTGCTTGCTCACTCATTTGGGTTGTGAAGCTGTAAACATTTGGGGGTAGAATGTATATGTCTTCTTGCTAATACACTAAGATGTTTCCAAAGTTATAAGTGTTGTTGTTTTCAACATAAAAATCATGTGAGTTCTTGACTTGTTATTTTGGCATCCTTGTCCAAATTTGAATTGTGAGCAAGCTCTGTTCTTTAGCCTCGGTTTAGCTGATAAAAAATGTGTTTTTGTTATGTGCCATGAGAATTAATGCTAATTAAAAATTGCTGGTACATGGTACTAAATATTCTGTCGATTTTAAATGAAATGAACGACCTTTTGTTAAATGTCTTTATTATTCTTTATTTTCTAAATTTTATCCATCTGTTGGATTTTCGCCTGATATTATATTACTTTACAGACTCAGCAAGATCGACAAGCTTCTCCTGAACATAACCTAGGAGTCTTACTGGTAAATTGATCTCTCAACAATTTCAATGTATTACTTATAAATTTTGGAGACACTTCTGATAGGAGATTTTATTCTGCTTTTGCAACCAACTATAAACTTGATGTAATTCTGGATTTTCTGGTGAATGTAGGTAGACTTTTTTGACATGTACGGGTGTAAATTGAACACTATAGATGTTGGTGTGTCTTGCAATGATGAAGGCACATTCTACCAAAAAAGCAGTAGAGGGTAAGAAAGTTGTCATTTGAGTTTTAAATATCTTTTTAATAATTTTACTTTGGGGTTTGTCTTATTTATTCATGGAAATTTGATTTTGTGGTGGTCTTGTGCGGCTTTCAGATTTTCAGTTGAAGGTCGGCCATCTCTAATCTCCATTGAGGATCCACAGGTTAGCTTTTGAGTTTTGATTTATCGTTCCCTTTATTACCCACCAAGAAGCTATCAGATAACTATATAAATTATCCATGTATGCATGCACACTAGTTGAATTTGTAATTATCTTTTCCTTGTTTTCTTTTACTATCGAGAGTCCGAAAACAGTCGAACACTTGGACCTCTTCTGACTGAATTAAAATGTCTCGACATTTTCCTCTGTTACTGAGTTATATTTGACTTTTGAATATGCGAACAGGCTCCAGAGAATGATATAGGCAAGAACTCCTACAACTATTACCAGGTAAAAATTCTCTTGTAACATCCTTTATAGGTTATAGTTTCATCTACTTCATCAAGCTGCTCAAATGACTGAGAAAATGTGAATGTTCTGAATATGGAGGATAAGTTTAACCTTCTTGTAAACTCTTGGGATAATGCGTTTCATGTGCTATACTTTACAGAATACAACTTCTTGCTCATGCATATTGGAAAAACAAAAATCGATGATTTGGATGATAATATTAATTATGTGATTATGCCGTATAGGAGCTTGCTCTTTTTCTTCATCTTGTTTTTGGACATTATTGCCTACTTACCTTTTCATTTAATTATTTTTTTTGGCAAGAACTTACCTTTCGTAATCTTGTTTATATTTCTGTAAGTTTTAGATGAAGTGTTGTGTATACTAGTTCCATTGTGCAATTGTTTTGCATTTTTTGTGTATTTTTAAACAATATTAATTGTTCAATTAAAATGTAATTTGTCAGTATTAGTTCTTTTGTTTAATATTAATAGTTTTTATACTATAGAGTGATACTTGCGAACCAATTCCACGGTAAAACTGTTTTACATAAGACTAGTTTCTCATATTCTGGTTTATCTACAGGCTAAATCTGCTTTCGCAATGGCTTATAGTACATTGACCAACACGAAGACGATAATGAGTCTTGGTCCAAAGAGAAGTATTCTTGGTGCTATAATTAGGCCAGATGCAGTTCTGTTGGAACGAAAAGGCGGATCTACTGGGAAGATTGTGCTAAAAAACGTGTTCCCTGAGGCTGAAGAGCCAGTGCCACACCTACTCGAGGACCAACAGGAGATTTATTGTAATTGGCCGTTAAATGATGAAGATGAAGAACCACTTCCACGCGGAAATGGTGAAATGAAATCATCGGAGAAGAAAAGGAAGGCTTCTAAGGTGAACAAATCACCTAAGAAGGTGAAAGTATCCGGTGAAAATGGTCCGGTGAAGGAGCGGAGTGGAAAGAAGCAGAGGTGGAGACACTCACGAAATGGTGGTGGTGGCGCTGGCGGTGGCAGCAGTGGCGATCATATTTATGTTGCCGCCTCACCGGGGTCTAATCGCCATCAACGATTTGACGTGTAGTCTCTGGGTAAATATTTATGCCCTTGAGCTTGGCCATTTTTGTAGCTCTGTAACATGTCGATTTTTATAAAATTACACCCCAAAATCATTGGTTAACTTTGAAAAGTTTTGACGCTTGCAAAACCACACACGCATACAAGATTGTATTGATATGAGGTTGATTTGATTAGTTTCTTAGGCTTTGCATCTAAAGATTGGTTGTTGCCTTGTTGGTGTTGATGTTGACTTTTAAGAATTTTATAAATTTAAACTGGCGGTTAACCGGTGAAATGGTCCGATAGAATTAAATTGTATGTTCGTGCTTTTAAAAAATTAAAATCAACGGTTGAGATCAAAATTTCAAAAGTTAAAACGAAATTAGCAAAACTAGCGGTTTGGTGTACACCTCTAGTTGCATTTTAGGGAATGATATCGTCTGTTCCATTTTCGGTGTTCCACTTTATGTTCTATATTGTGGATGTATGACAAGTGAAAATTAAAATATTATCCAATGACCCATTATAATTCTGGGTCCTGTATTAAAGATTCAAGAAGAGATATATTTAGAATATGGGAAAATGACATAAATGAATGGAACTGACATTTTAGAGTTTTGCTTTAAAATTGGAATAAAGAGACAAAAAATGATTACGAAAAGAGGTGATAATTTTCATTAACCACCACAAATTTCCATTTTCATTTTGATTATCATGTTCATTATGATATTCAACCAGACGTCATCTAAATTTATTTTAAATATCTTTTTAGCACTTACCTAAGCAAGATATCTTTAGGGAATTTGATTAAAAGTTTTCAATGTTAATGGCAGTAAAAATTATTGAATAGGGAATTACAATGAGAATAATATTTGTATTATTAGAATTTTGTTTCAGTCTAATATCGATTGAGGAACGGTGGGGTGATTGATGAACAATGATTATTGGAGGAGAAATAGTTAGAGAAGTTGTGTCAAATCTGGCCAATCTTGAAGTGCATCCCAATAAACTTTGTATATATCTTTCTTTTTCCAATTAATTCTATAATTTTGATAAAAAATTTATAGGAGTTCATGTGAACCTTTGGAAAAGTTGGAAATTGTTTCTATTGAGTCACTTGAAGAGGAGGGGTCCATGTATTATTTTATTTATGTATGTTAAAAGTGTTGTTTTGCTGAGATTTTTCAGAAAATATATATTCATATGCAAAAGAAAAGTCTAGAATTTGATGTATATGTACATAATAATCAAGACTATTCAATTATTCATGCTTCCCTAATTGAATCAATTCATTCATACATTTTTTTTAAAAAAAATTATTGATTAAATCCACGGTTTTAATTTATTAATGTCTTCATGGATGTTAAATAATGGAGGTTGTACATGTAACATGTTACACTAAACATGGTAATTTAATGGGGAAATTACATAAACATATTTGGATTATTGATTAATAGGCGATAAGATAACATGTGGTGTACATGTATACATTGTCTTCTCAAAACAACCAAACTCAATTTCACTTACAATTCTCTGGAAAATGATGGACAGGATTTTTGAGACAATCTTCTGAACCAGATGAAGCCTTCTTTAGTAGGTTATGAATCTAATTAGCTTTTCTTGTTTTTTGGTTTTTTCTGGTGGAGGGGCTGTCTCCCCCTTGTTTGTAAGTATAATAATTTCTAATTTTATGTAAACATAAAATTTATTCTGCAATTTCTTTAGTTCTTCATTTAACATTTTTTATAAATTAAAAAAAAAAAAACATAGACTAGCACACGATTGTATAAATCGATTGCCCTTTAATTTTGAATAATAATTGACAATAATTAGAGTAGAGCTCAAAATGAATGGATTTAATTATGTAACTTAGAGGTACCCAAATTCAATTCAATTTTACGTTAAGATGTGGTCCCTATGTTGAATGTGAGGTGTTTTGGTGATGATTTTCCATTTTAATACTTGGGTCTGAAGTTTTCTAACCAGTCCTAACCGTTGCTATTACAGTACTGGGATTTAACCCAATATTCAATCACTTTAATTTTTTTTTTCCGTCAAAAAAAATAAAATACTATGAATATTTTTGTAAATACTTTTTTTCATGACAAATATTTATGAGTTTGAATTACAAATGGTCTCATAACTTTAGTTTTAAATTGATTTAGACATTTAGTTTTATAAAAAAAAAATTCATCGATTTAATCCCAACAACTTTTAAAATGTCCAAGTTTTTAAACAAATCGATCGGAACAACTTTGTTTTGCCGTTTCAATTTAGAAATTTTCGACGGAGGCTGTGTCCAGTTCAAACGCCCCCAATATCACTAATCATCCAAAGGAACAATGTTGTTGACCAACATTTTGTGTCATCAAGTGATGACAATTGACAAAACAAACTTCCCTATATTAGTAGAAACCCACAAAGCCAACTCCAACGAAACATCCTTCCATACCATAACCAACTACCAAAAACACTCCGCCATGGAAACACCACCACCACCACCACCCTCCGATCACAAATCCAAAGAATTCCGGCCATTCTCCGTATCTCCGCCGCACATGCGCGCCTTCCACCTCGCCTGGACCTCCCTCTTCGCCTGCTTCTTCTCCACCTTCTCCATCCCCCCTCTCCTCCCCGCCATCCGCCGCGACCTCCGCCTCACCCCCGCCCACGTCGGCGCCGCCGGCGCCGCCTCCTTCGCCGGCGCCATCTTCTCCCGCCTCGCCGTGGGCCCCGTCTGCCACATGTTCGGCCCCCGCCTCACCACCGCCGCCGTCTCCCTCCTCACCGCCCCCGCCGTCCTCTCCGTCGCCTTCATCTCAACCCCCACCTCCTTCATCGTCGTTCGATTCCTAATCGGCTTCTCCCTCGCCAACTTCGTCACCTGCCAGTTCTGGATGAGCTCCATGTTCTCCGGCGACGTCGTCGGCGCCGCCAACGGCGTCGCCGCCGGATGGGCCAACGTCGGCTCCGGCGTCACCCAGCTCGTAATGCCGTTAATTTACAAATTTATCCTTAACACCATGAATCTCGCGCCCTCCACTGCGTGGAGGGCCGCTTTTTTAGTCCCGACATTATTACAGACAGTTACTGCGCTAGTGGTCCTGGCGTACGGCCAGGACACACCTGACGCGAAACTGCAAAAAACAAAACACAGAAACCATTCTCCCAGAATCGCCCTGCGTATTCTGTTACACGGTCTGACGAATTACAGAGGGTGGATTCTGGGAGTGACGTACGCGTTCTGTTTCGGGGTCGAATTGAGTACAGATAACATAATCGCGTCGTACTTCTACGACAGGTTCAATGTGAACTTGGAGACTGCGGGGGCGATCGCGGCAAGCTTTGGGCTGGCGAACGTGGTGTCGCGGCCGATGGGCGGGGCGGTGTCGGACGCGATGGGGCGGCGATTCGGGATGAGAGGGCGGCTGTGGAGCCTGTGGGCGGCGATGACGGCGGCGGGAATTGTGTGCATGTGGCTTGGAAGGGTGAACACGCTGTGGGGTTCAATATTGGTGATGTGTTGTTTCTCGTTTTGCGTGCAAGCGGCTTCTGGACTTACGTTCGGTGTTGTTCCTTTTGTTTCTAAGAGGTACTTTCTATATATAGCCTTGATTAATCCGTGCAATGCTTATAATTCTACGTGAATATCTCATCTGCATTCGGGTGCACCGCGCATTCATAGTATATTTTAAAATTATGTAATTTACTCTCTTCGTCCTAATTTTAATTGATCACATTCCGTAAATAGTCGTCTTTATTTTGTTTGGTCATTTCCTAAAAAAGAAATAAATAAATTTTTTTCTCTCCACCAAACTCACTTTACACCATTTAATACTATTATTTCTCTCTACCAAACCGACTTTACTCACTTTACACCATTTAATACTATTATTTTTCACATTTTTTTAATTAATTTCTGTATCTACAGTATTTGGTCAATCAAAATTAGGACGGAGGGAGTATTATATTGAAAGATGTAATTTATTTACATTGAGCCGTGTGATTATTATTTTATATTAATAGATGCACGGTTTAGTGTAAACAAGTTAAATCTTTCAATATAACAAGTTGCATGATTCTAAAATACACTATGAATATACGGTGCACCTGAATGTATACAAAATTTAGCCATAATTTCATATAAGAAATATTTGGTTGAGACTCATGCATTAGAAGTGGTACTTTTGCAAATTTTTTATACATGAAAACGTCTTACATGTGTCTATATGGTATTGTTGTGTTGTTATTATTAAGGGTATATTAATCTTGAATATTACATAACGGGTACTGAAAAGTTTATTATTAATGAGTCGAGTCGATTGAGGAGTACTCATGAAAAGTTTAAACTCGATTCGAATAGAAAATTAGAAGTTCGAAATTTTTGAATAAATTCAGTTGAGTTTAATATTTTCGAGCTCGTTTCATTGATTCACACAACTAAATTGACACAATAATTAAGCTTGATCAATAAGTTACACTACTCGAAATTCAATTAAGACCCGTTTAGATTGTTTTAATTTTTTTTATAAATAATTAGCAAATTACGTGTGATGGTAAATCTACTTAACTTCGATTGATCTTATGTGCAAGTCACAATGAGTATTATTAAGTTCTTTTGAGTGAAATTAAATAAATAGATTATTCCCGACCCTTTCTACACGCTCGAACTTTTAGATGAGAAGAAATTCTCTTATGGTATCAGAGTCCAGATTATGGGTTCGATTCCCGTGGAAGCACTTCACCCATTTAAATTGTTCACTCTGTTGGGTATCCTCTCCAGAGAGCAGAGACAATGATTCGACACTCCACCCATTTAAATTGTTCACTCTGTTGGGTCTCCTCTCCAGAGAGCAGAGACAATGAATGATTCGGCCCACGAGTGAGGGGGAGTGTTGAGGAAAATTAAGTAAATAGATTATTCTCAACCCTCTCTACAAGTTCGAGCTTTTAGATGAGACGAAATTCTCTCAGGACTCAAGCTCGACTAGTATAACTCGAACAACTTACAAAATGAAACACCAATTATAACAAGAATCCTAATCCATAAGACTTTCCTCTGCCAACCCACGGCTATCTTTACCTATATAAGCAAACACTGCAACTCGCGTTATTTTGTGATAAAACGCAATAACTGACGTTACATTTAGATGGTAACGTTTTTATATCTTATAAATTACAAAGTGGTAAGAAATCTACTGAGAAGGGAAATTGTTTTGTTAATGATTATAGTTTTATCGCCATAGTTGTGATTTGTGAATTACGTGTGGTACAATTATATTTCTTAATTAAGTAAATATAATTTTGTGTCATCTATAATAAGTCCATCTTTATTCAAAAGAAATTTCCAAAATAGAGAGATGAAAAGTTGCAACAACTGATCTCTACTCATGATCATGATTGTTACATCTTTTTCGAATCATGATTGTTCTAAACTTATTTTACTTATAGTATTTTATAAGCTCTAACATCTTATAAGATGTTTTAAGAGTTTATAAGATATAATTTTAAGTAATTTATAAATTATTAAAGTGTTTGATTAATAAAATTTATAAGTTATTTGATCATTTAAGAATTTTTTTAATTATGATTTAATATACATAATATTTTTTTAATTTTTTGCATATTGAGTTGTCCGGGACGGACTCGAACTGGGCCGGGTTGGGGTTGGGATGATTCGATAATGTATAACTTATACAAATTTAATAAATTAAGTTGGGATATTCAAACTTTTTTTTTTAATTTGTAAGCTCTTAAGTGCTTATTTTAAAATTTTATAAGATGTTGAACATTTTATTTTAATAAATAAATTTAGACAAGTGTTTGCAAACTCAACTAAGAGCTTAAAATTAATTATTTTTAGATGACAATCATTTTTGGTGTGTTTGCAACTTCAACAAACTACTTAATTTAAGTACTTAGAAGTAGTTTTCTTGAAGCACCACTCTCCATGCTTCTATTAGCTTAAAAATGATTCTCATCATTACAATAAACATTATTACAATTTTATTCTCATAATTTTGACAATATTACAACTTTACCATTATTTATATCTACTTATAACACTATCAAAAATAAAATAAAAAATCTACTTATAACAAGGGTCTTTTTATAAAACTATCAAAAAGTGATTTGTTTTGCAAATACTCTAACTTCTAAGAAATTGATTAAAGTACTTTGTTTTAAAACACTATCAACTTTCAATTTTACTACCACAATCAATTTTAATCATTTCAAAATAAGCACTATTGTTTGCAAGCACACCCCTAAACAACTTATAAGTTGTTTTTAAGCTTATAAACTGAGCCAAACAGGCTCTACTGCTGAGAAATTTCCGAAATAGAGATGAAATATTGCTACTATTGATCTCTAATGATCAACGATTGTAATTATCTTCTAAGTATAGATAATATCTTTCAAATTAAATGAGATTGTATATGTGTGATTGTTATATTTTTTTTCACTATAACTTTTTTGTCCTTATATTTGTATATAATGGAATTACGTTTATCCCTCGTTAAATTTGTATTTGGCTATTTGCACATCTCTTTTTTCCAAGTTAATTATTTATTGTAATTAACTAATTATACAATTTTTTATAGAAAACCAAAGCAAATAGTTAACAAATTTAAGGACATATAGAAACATTTGTAATCTATAAATCAAAACATATTGTTATATATGGTTTGTTTTCTGGTTTACATATTCGTTACGTTGTTGTAACTGTGTGTAGCATCCTTTTGTTGTAGTATGGTTTCCATTTTGCTATTTGAAATAAATGTATTAGTTTGTGTAATCTATAAATACAGTTAACTTATTTTAGTGTTTTCTCGAGTGAATAGGACTCGTTGAAAGACCAGGTGCACATAAGAATAAAAAAAAACAAAAAAACTGATCGACCTACCATTTTTATGTTGATGTTAACCTATCATTCCGTAATTAAGATAGAAAAATTCAATTAGTTTTGTTCTATCATTATGTGGCAATCCTAATAGAAATAGAGTTGAGAGAGTTTGCAAGACTCTATTATGTTAAAACAAAAACTCGTATGAGACAGATACAAATTAACACAAATCAACATTCGAAATGTTAAAGTGTCATATCCAAATTATGCTTTCCGTCTCACTCAAGTGTGCCCTTTATGTTAAAGTTATTTGATGGGTAATTTTGACATTTTGCATAAAAATTCTCACTGTTATGCACAATAACTATTACTGTTAAAAAATTAGCTTTATTTTTTGAACAATAATAATTTTTATGTATAATATTGAAAGTTTTTGCATATAACAGTGATAGAGTTCATGCATAGACGTGACTCGTAAGATTGTTACTCTAAATAAATTTGGGATGCAAATAGCTTCACTGTTAATTATAAAAATAAATTAATTCATGGAAGTAATAATTAAATAAAATTAATCAAGATACTAATAATAAGTGATATATTTATGATATGTATCTATTGTTGCAGATCATTGGGAGTAATATCAGGAATGACAGGAAGTGGGGGTACAATGGGTGCAGTTGTCACACAGTTGCTGCTTTTCTCAGGCTCAAATAACATGTCAACACAAACAAGCATATCTCTTATGGGCATTATGGTCATTTTCGCTGCAATCCCATTAACACTGCTATATTTTCCCAACTCTGGTGGAATGTTTTGTGCACCTTCCTCACTATACCATCCCACTCAACAAAATGATGATGATGATAATCACTTGTTTGCAGAACTTCTATTATAATTTATAAACATTATGTGTTGTATTATTATTGCATATATATATTATTATGTATGTCAGATTTGATCAATGTAGCAGGCTGGTTCAATTTTATCCTATGCAAAAAGATGTTTAAAAAGATTGTTTATATCAGAGCATTGTCAGAAACACTCTCTTTTTTACTCAATTTTTTTTATGAGCAAATAAATTTTTGTAAAAAGAAAATGGAGTACAAGGGATACCCCAACTATTTACAAAAAATAATTACATAACACAAATAAATCAAGAAAACAAGCCACCGTTTTGACCTCCACTAACTTTTCATCTTAGTAAGATTTAGATTTGACAACCAATTTACGTAAATTGACCCTAACCAATTAAGATCAGATCTTTGCCTTTACTTCCCCCATGGTTTTACGAGCTTAGGAGTTTTCATGTTGAATATCAAATTGTTCTTTAAGTTCCAAATTATCCACACAACACAAATCCAGACGGTGGCCGATTTTCTTGCCTTAGAATCTGATAGTATATAAGTGTTTTTTTCTTCCAACGTTTTAGTAGGGTGATTGAATTTTCTACATTATAGATTTTTTGAAAATTCCTATACCACTACCGAGGCTGGATCAATGGTAACCCATTTCAAGAAATATGGTTAAAATCCAGTGTTCGAGTGGTACCAAAGCCATCATTAGCCCATCAAGAGGTATTTCAAAATACCTTCCATTTTAATGTTGCAATGTAATTGTTCATACTATTATGTACTTGTTAATAACTTTTTTTCATCAAGAGGGTAGAAGTGAATAATATAAAAGTGTAGAGTTTGAAAATGTGTTTTTCAAAAGTACAAGGATGCATTTTAGTGAAGTGAAAGTGCAGGGAGCTAAAAATGTGTTTATCCGAAGTAAAAGGAGCAATGTATCAACAAATAAAGTGCAAGATGCAAAACTAAAAATATTAAAGAATAGTAGTCATAGTTAAAATGGCCTGTGCAGTACAGCACGGGCCTAATAATCAGGCCCAAAATATAAATAATAAGAACAAAAACATGTAATTAACTAAATAAGGGAAAAAAAAGTAAAAAACCTGACCGTAGCTAAAAAGAACGAAAAACAAAATCTGTGATTCCCAAATTCTCGTATAAACCCTAATCTGTGTTTTGGACTTTTATAATCACAATTCCGAGGACCAGTCTTCGTTGATATGACGAAAGTTTACGAACTGAATGACGACATCGTTCGCAGCATGTCAATTGGAGCTGTCTTCTCTGATTTCGTGAGTTCTCCTATTCTCAGTTATTTCTTATATTTTGTTTCTTTTTCTAATTAAATGAATAAATTTTGAGTCACTTCATTTGAATCACGTTACAGATGGGGAAATAGAAGAAATTTGTTTATAGATTTTTACTGTCTGTGGAAGCATCAATTGGTGGCAGAATCTATTTTTTTTTTCTATTTGCATATGCATTTGTTAATGGTTTGGGTGTAACGCAGTAAAATTTTAAGAGATTTTGACTATTACGTTGCTGCTGTTGTGAATGGTTGAGCTTTTGGTACTGAATTTTCATGCATTGATTTCAACCCCTCAGAATTTACATTCCTTTTCAGGGTGGGAAAATCAACTCGCTTGATTTTCATCGCTCGGCTGATTTGTTGGTAACAGCAAGTGATGATGATTCAGTGCGATTTTATGATATCACTAGTGCTAAGTAAGACACCATATTTTATCAAATTATTAGACCTGCCTGTTTCTTTGTTGTATTCTTTATTATTTTAATATCAATTGATGGATGTTGCTAAGTTCAGATTGGTGAAAACGACCTATCATAAGAAACATGGGGCTGACCGTGTATGTTTCACTCACCACCCTAGTTCCGTTATATGCTCTTCGTTGTACGATTTGGATGCCAGTGGAGGTGAAACGATTTGCTACATTTTGATGTGTTATCTTTTTGCATACACGCAGTTCTGATATGTTTCTCTTCTTTTTTGTTGCCAGAATCTTTGAGGTATCTGTCTTTGTACGATAATAGGTGCCTTCGATACTTTAAGGGGCACAAAGACAGGTAATTTGCACTGTGAATGCTTAGAGTCTACAAGTGAACCCTTTCATCATTCTTATGCGCTCTTGATAATATAGAACATTTTATCCCTTATGTTTGAATGTTTCATTACTAGGTAATATTCTTCGAGTTCATGCATCTGCTCATATCCTACTGGCTATTTTTCACATCCCAATTTTCCAAAAATCGTTGATCACTAAATAACGCTTACAGTTTACCAAAACATCATATTTTCATATATTAATCGAACATACATAAACTAGACTAAAAAAATGTTTTGAAAATTATTCAAAGGGATGCAACTCTCAAAAGAGAAAATTCAAATACTAATTAAAAAAAGGCAAAATAGTTAAGTTTCCTAAATAAGTGAATCTGCATTCACCAGCCCTCCATCAATTTTAAAATGTTAAAATTTTGGGGGTGAGCAAACACCATTCTCAGTGGGGTCCTTTTTGTCACAGTTAAATTAATATCAAGCATAAATATAATCATTTAACTTCTAAAACATGCATACAAATACTCTGTTCCTGTATTATAAGTTGTATTTCTATAGTTTTAATTTATGAATGAAGCCCTCTATTTATAGAGGTGATAAAAGTAAATCTGATTGAGGGGTTCAGGAATCTGAAATTTATGCTTACCTCGAATTGACAAAGAACTTCAATAGTTTATGATTATCTTAAATTTGGGTATCTTAGGATTACCGATGAATAAATATAATAAATAACCGCCTAGAAAATTAGAGGTGTTACTCTTATGCGCTACCATATCTCAAAGATGTTACGCTGCATGCGGTTTTACCATAAAATGTTAACCCCACTTTACGAAACTTATATCGATAATGAAGCAGTGTTAGGTTTTTACCCCTTATAAAGTTGAATGAAATAAATATGTAGGATACTATGTACCCAGAAGCTAATTGTATTTTATAGTCTCTGCATATTTCTTATGTGAAACAGGTAACTCTACGAAACATAATCATTTTCGAATTCACCAGCTGTATCACAGCCTACTCTCTCCTCCCATGATAATAGATAGTTAAAATATATAATTAAGGTTTTGAGAGCAAAAATACATCAATTAAATAAGCATGTTCTTACATGGAAGAATCTTAGAAGTATATGGCGTTGTTCCTTAAAACAGAATAGATCTTGAAAGAGATACATCTCTTTTTTGAATTTCAGTACTTAAATTTGATCAGTAATGTGGTGCCAAGTTTGTATTGATTATGCGTAAATAATGTTATTTAATTTCATTCAATTGATATGCTCTTGAATTGAATACAGAGTTGTGTCTCTGTGCATGTCACCAGTCAACGACAGTTTCATGTCTGGTTCTCTGGATCACAGTGTCCGCATGTGGGATCTACGAGTGAATGCCTGTCAGGTTGGAAACCACTTTTTTACATTCAATTCCAATTTGTGCTCCATCTCCTTTTGGAAAATTTAGGCGGTTTATAATAGTTATGGCATTTTGAACTGGAATATCGATTATATATGGTTTTATAAGTTGATTTGCCGTTATTATTACGTTGGTCAGTATGGATAAAGTCACTTCACAAGATTTCACTTTTTCATTGTGCGTGGCTGGCAGTTTAACTTTGTGATATTAAGTGTATCGACAGTAAAATTCTCATAAAATATTAGATTAAACAGTAATACTTATGTGTCGTGAACTTGGTTCACATGATTTCCATCCCATTTCTGACCCATTTACAAAATGGGTCAAACAAAAGAATGGTTGATGAAGTTGAACAGTTCTGAAAAGATTGTTTTGCTTCAAAAGAACATATTAAGTCTGATGTGAGCTCACTAATGTAGTTTTCAGGAATCTTACATCTGCGGCGGGCAGGCTACATTAAGTCTTATGACCAACAGGGGTTGGTCTTTGCAGTGGCAATGGAAGGAGGTGCAATCAAATTATTCGATTCTCGATCATATGACAAGGTCTGCACTTCAAAAAAAAAAAAAAACCTATTCACTCTTATATTTTTCCAATATAACTTTTTTTTTTGTTTCTATGGTGTTTAGGGTCCTTTGATACATTTCTAGTTGGTGGCTTATACGGCTGAGGTGTGTGATATTAAGTTCAGCAATGATGGTAGATCGGTGCTTTTGTCTACAACAAACAACAATGTGTATATTCTTGATGCTTATAATGGAGAGAAGGTTAGTTTAGTCCGGGAGCCTGTTATTCACCACCTCACGTTTTATTTGGTTCATGATTTTGGAAAGTTGAGCTATATATAGTTTTAGAAGGTCTAAAATTTCTCTTGTTGCAGAAGTGTGGATTTAATATGGACGCCTCCGCAAATGCCACCACAGAAGCAACGTTCACCCCTGATGGCCAATATGTGCTCTCTGGTACTGCTTTTCTGACTCTGGATTTTATTTCATTGTAGCTGATTAATTAGCTGAATTTCTTATTGAAACTAGGGCTCTGCGTGATTCGGATCAAACTGAACAAACCAAACCATTTTTTCTGTTTCAGTATGGATTTGGTTATTGATTTCAAAAAAATATAAAATTTCAGTTTGGTTTCAGTTTTTACAGTATGAACAGGAAAAAAACCAAACTAACCGAATTTTTACCTATATAAGAGAAAAGTTGTAATTATATTATTTTTAAATAATTTCTAATTCGTCGTTGCACACCCTATCATTCCAATTTGGTTTTTGCATATGTATGCCCTCTTAAAACACTTTTTCCCCTAAAATTGTGGTTGCTTAAAATCACTTTTCCCCCTAAAAAATAGAAGTAAATCTTGCATTGTATTTAATGAATTAATATTAAATTACTGTTATGCCAATTATATGAAATAGTCATAGAACAACTTAAATTGTTTAAAAATGTATTTTAAAATTCCAAGACTACTACATTTTCGAACACAGTCCACTTTTTTTTTTTCTCAGAAAATCAGTTTAAATCTGTACTTGTTGCTAGTGAACATTTTCTACGCCTTGGCTTTAATCAAATTTGAATTATTTGATTCAGATTAATGATCTCACCTTCAGAATGCAATTCTTGTTTATTCATGTGAAAACATTCTCCTTTGTTCCAGGTTCTGGGGATGGTCATATACATGCGTGGAACATCCGCGATGAGCCAAACAAGGTACTACACAATGCTCTAAATCAAATTCCGATTATTTTTAAATGTTGTCTACCATTGAAAGAAGCTTTAGGATATAGCAATAATGCAATATTTTTTAAGTTCAAATTAATTTTTCCTACTCGAACTTTGGACTTTTAATTTCGAAATTAAAAGCTAAGATTAATTCGAGAATTGATTATTGATATGAATTCCACAGTAGCAGACTTATTGACTCCACAAACTCTACTGTGAAATTTGAAATTGGTTCATCGTATGAAATTGATTTCATTATATTTATATACCAATAATATAATTACTATTATAAATTAATATCATAATAGTATCAGTTGATTGATGGATCCATCTACTTCCTTTCCTCCGCATCGTCTCTACATCACTTATTTTTAAATATTCAATTTCTTAAACAGACTCACATTGGTTCATCAATAATTCATATATCCATATATGGGGCCGCCTTTTTACCCTCATTCCTGTCAAAAATACATGCTCTCTCCAATTTATATATTTGGATGGACACTACTCTTTCTCCAATTTAAAAGTCATCTACAATAATTTTAAACATCAATTTTTATCCGTTTAATATTTAAACACCTCTATAGATGATCATATGTAATAGCATCAATTTTGTAGTAGTGAACAAATTTCATCAAGAGACTTAAAGTCTGACTTAAAAGTCTTGAGGACTTGTTTTGAAACACATTAACAACACAAAAATTTAGAAGCACTTTAAAAAAAAAATCTAGAACACTTTCTGGAGTTGGCAAACGTGCATTTATTCTATTGAGCCGTTAGGATGGATCTGGATTGAAAATTCATAGCTCAAAAGAATTGTTGATTTGTTTTTGCATGGGACAGGTGGCAGCTTTGGAAAGCCACATAGGCGTGCCGACGTGCTTGAAATGGGCCCCTCGAAGGCTAATGTTTGTTGCCGCTGCTGCTTCACTACTTACCTTCTGGATTCCTAACGACACCCCTCAACTCTGATTTTCTATTCATTGCTACAATTTTGTTGTAAACCTTAATTTATTTTCAATCATTATTACATATATTCTGTCTTGAAATGACTATTGGGTTCAAATAGAATGAGATCAAAATTTGGCGGAGCAATTCATATTGGATTCAGATTGAGTTGAGATCAGGCGAGACCGAACTAGATAAACTAAAAATTCACTGAATAATCCATTTTTAATTAGATTAATTCGGTTTAATTATGTAACGTGGATTGATTTGCACCAGATCAAAATAGATTGATAATCGATTTTCACATGGACTGAATTAAGAAATGTGGATTAATCAAACTCATGACAATCACATGGACTGATCTAAGAAATGTGGATTAATCAAATTCATGACAGAGTATCCGTTGCATAAATTTGAACCAAACAAGACAAGAAAATCCAAATCCAAGTGTTATTTTGAAAATTGTATCAAACATGGAAGAAATAAAAAATTGTCTCAAACATAGAAGAAATTCGCATCTGACGGCAGAATAATTCCTCTTCTAGTAATAATTTGCAAATTGCAAACCAGGTTGAATTATATAACATTGCATAGTTAGAAAATATATTTTTCCCATTTTTATACACACCTACACATGATTCCAACAGTGCTTCATCTTCACTGTCATTGTTGGGGGAGGGGAACTCATGTTAACAAATTAAGTTGAATTAAAAATGCATATTACTGGAGAACTCAATAATGGATCTATTCCGCAAAAATCACGAAAATTCACATTCCAAAACAACAAAATTTACACACAAAAAACAAATAAACAAACAAACAAACACACACACACACATAATCAAACACTTTTTTTTGGTAGCCACACAATCAAAAAAACACTTACAATAGTAGATATTATAACAAGTAGCAAAATAAAACCCCTACGTTATTAGCAATTCTGGAATCCATGCATCGATGTTCAAGCCCTGGCAGCGGTAGCAGCGCCGCCGCCTTCCTGGCCTTTGGTCTTAATGGCTTCTCCGGTCTGCTTCGTCTTCTCTCCGAGCATCTCTCCGGCCTGCTTCGTCTTCTCCCCGACCTGCATGATCCCCTCCTGCATGCGCCGCTTCGCATACTCCAGCGGCTCCTGCCCCGTCGCCCGCCGGAAAGAGTTGAAAACCCACGAAATCGACGAAAGCCCCGTCAGCCCGAAAGCGCCGGAGGTCAGGAATCCGGCCACCGCTCCGGCGAGAAGGATCGCCGCCGGCACCAGCACCGGGCTGCAGATGAGGAACAGCGGCGTGGCGACGGCGAGCCCGATTAGGGTTCCGACGAGGGTGATTCCGGCGAGGCCGAGGAGGGAGCCGCCGACGGGGATGAGTGTGACGAGGGCGATGATTTGGCCGGCGGTGGGGCCCTTTTTGGGGAGGAGGGTTTGGCCGCCGTAGCGGCCTTGGATTTGCTGAGGACGGTCCGCCGTCATGGCGCCGCCGTACGTTCGGTCGCGATCCGCCATGGTGGTGGTGGTGGCGCGTGAGGGAGTCGAATTTGATTGATTAATATATATTTGTTGAAAAAAGATGGAGAGGAATTATTAATATTTGAGATGGATAATTGTGGAGTGGGGGTATATTATAAGAGGGAGGAAAGTGCAACGTGTTTGAATGCATGTGTGAGGGCTTGCATGAGAAACAAGTTTCAATGTTTCATCACACGTTTCCTATTATTAATTCTACCTTCTTTTTTTATTGCGCCCTTTGAGTATTATTTTTTATTTCGCCAATAGTCGTGGGATTCTCGTTTTATTCGTGACATGATCTTTCTTTTTTAAATTAATTACAATCTGTCAGGTTAAATTTGCACATAGTAAATTGATACCCTCAAAAGTATATTCAAGGGTTAAAATGAATTTTATGAAAATATAAATTAAATTTATTTATAAATAATATAGATGATAGTGAGTAAAATATAATACTCCCTCTATTTCAACATTAATTGAACACTTATCTTATTTTGATATTCCAACATTACTTGGACATACCCGAAATGAAAACAAACATAATATTAATACACTCACAACACTCTTATTTTATTCCACCCAAACTCACTAAAACTCACTTTACTTGGTTTGCGTGTAATTTTCAATGTTCAAGTCCTCATGGGACGGATGGAGTAATAACTTGAGTAATTAAGTGATTGTTGGACGATGAAATTAAAAAGAATTGCATCCATAAATATATTTAATCTATCTTTCCGTAAAATATGTTTCACCTTTCTAAGCATACTTTTGAGGGACGGAAGGAGTATCATTATATTTATAAATTAATATTATAATATTAATTATATTTATAAATTAATATTATAATATTAATAACAATTAATATTATAAATGTAATGAATAAAATGTATATTAAAAATAATTCTCCACCGATACTTACTCATTCGAAATTAATTGGTCCATTTTATGTGCAAGTTTTGTAGTATGAGATTTGTTGGTGACGTGTTTCATGCAGTGCTGCCGGTGCAGGAATATTGTGTTTTTAATTAAAAACGTACTTATGAAACAGTATGAAAATAATTTTTTAAAGGAAAATAAATTCGAGATGATGCATTAAACATTAGTGACGGGTGCACTGAAATTTGGTACATAGATTTAAGGCTCGTAGTTCCAAACTTTCAAAGTGACTTACGTCACCTAATAATTTCCCTATGATTACCTCAACATGAGTCCGAAAGTATGTAATTGTAAGTTTTGCACTATAAATTTAGTTTGAAGCTCATTTACCTAAAAATAGATGACCAAGCCCATTAAGAATATGGCCCGATACGATTGGCCCGTTCTGCAAGAACCCAATAAGGCTTTATCAAAGATTAGAACATTTTAAAATTTTAAACTCGAGTTCTTAAAAATAAAAATAAAAATTAAACTCGAGTCTCAATCCCATTGTATTTCCTATTTTGAAGATTCCTGGACGTGATAAAACATTTGCATCATATTGTAAGGAAAACATATTTTCTTGGAATGCATAGTCTCATATGAGTTATGGATGAAATGTTTCAAGTGACTCGGTATTGCTACTGTTCTTCACTCTCAACCCCTTATGACTTTACGAGTTATTTTAAAAGGCAAAATATGTTTTGATCTTTAGATATTTTCGATTGAAAAAGTTAATGAGAAAATTAAAGCAAGACTTTGAAGTTGCCACTATGTTAAATAGATAGGGTGTTCTATTTTTTTTTTATTATTTTGACTGGTTAGCAAATTCGAGAATGGTCCTAGCTTGTTGATGTTGTAAATTGTAAACCCTGTATTGTTGGGTATTTCTTGTACCCTTTCTTATTACATGAACATGTTTCTTTTCTAGGAGTTGTATAATTCATCCCATGACATAAATGATATTCACTGTGCCCCAAATCCAGCATCACTGAAATAAAAATTGATGTAAATGAATTAGGCCGTTCATGAACTATTAACAACTCGATTTGATAAAAGTTCATTTGAGCTCGTTAATATAATAAAATAAATTCAAACTCAATAATATTTGATTCTTTTGTTCATGAGCAAACTCATTAGTAAATTTGGGAGCGCTTAACTTGTATAAAGCAACATAACATTTGATAAATTGAGTTCGAGCTCTACTTGATAACAATCGAGTCAAATTTAAACACTTAAAATTCAACTCAACTCGGATTACATTCTTAAATATACTTGTAATTTGCAAAGCAAACATGGTATTACTACTTGGTTTTAAAATCTAAAAGAAATGATACCAATAGCCTCTTGTTCATATAATACAATAGCAACCAAGTGAAGCCCGCGCTATTGAACAGAGAATTCTAATTCTCCAAATTAATCGATTTTTTGATTTATTAAAAAAATACTAACAACAACCAAATTTGTCCTTAATTAATGGGCAATTCTTTTAAGTCCCGACAATACCATGTTAGTACGTAAAACTCCTGATGTAGCACAGTGAATGCGACTGTATGAAAAGTGCATTTCAGCCCATCAAATCAATCAATCACTATTCATAGTAATTGCGAACATTGGACTTGGGCTGTTAGTGGGCCTTACTAATTGGGCCACTATGTGACAGGTGGATATTTGGACGGTTAATGTGGCCCATTTAACGAAATGATTGATGGGACTTATTCTTTTTAATTCAACTTAAATATTTATGACAAACTGCAGTAAAGTGAGACTATACTTTTATTTTCATTTTCAATTTTATATTTCGAAACTGTTTTTAATAAGGTAATAATAAGCTACCCCAAGAATTAAACGATTTTTAATTTTTATATACAAAAATTATTTGACTAAACATCTTTATATTAATGAGTTTAATACATTTATATGTATATTGAAAATGTGAATTATACATATTCTTTCTCTATTTTGTTACCCCTTTCTCACCTAAAAATCAACATTTTATGTTAGATTTTTCTGCTGATTAAGAATAAACATTAATCCACTTTTGAACGTATGAATGGTTTTATACATGATATACACAGATAATCCCAAATAATCAAATATATTTATCTTACTTTTTATTTTTATCTTAATTATGATATATATATATATATCTCCCTCATCTATTGATCCCAACTATAAACTTAATCCATGAACTAAGTTTTCTCCCAATCAAATACTTTTATTTCTAAAATCAAAATAATTATGTCATTAAACTGTTTCTTTTTTGTCTAATATTATCTCATAATTCTAAAATCAAATTAACTTAATCAAAGTAATTTTCTAATAAACTGTTTTTTTCTTTTATAATCAAAGTAATAAATCACTTTTTTTGTTCTTGTTTAAACATATAGTATTATTTATTTTATAGACCACGCGTGGATTACTTTACATTAAAGAGATATAGATAGATACAGAGAGAGAAAATAAGCAAGAGAGAGAGCATATTTTGATGTAAAAGTTTGTAGTTGTACACACAATTTTCTTTCAATTATAGAATCACTCTTCAATCATCGTCACACACTCAGCAACCCTACTTCACAGCAAGACAAGCCGCCTGCCAATCACACAAATGTCCCACATCACATCTGATCTGATGTGTGTAGATTTAGCAAATGTGGCCACAATCCCCCTCCACTAGCCTTCCACTTGCATGGCCCCCCAAAATTAGGATATCCATTCTTTTTTATACTTGCACACATTTTTAATATTAAATAGAAATAAATGCAGTTTTAATTTTTGTTTTTTTTTTTGGAAAAAGGCCAAATATTATTAAGGGAGGTGCTAAATGGCAGATTCTGTCAGGGCAGAATCATTAAAAAGTCTTTGCCCTAAATTAAGCCCACCAAAAAATCTGCCCTCAATCAAGCCCACAAAATCAAAAATAGATTTTTCTGCCCATTGCAGAGAATGTGTCCACCAAGAATTACCCTATTATTAAAAGGGAAGAGCATAAGAAATGCCCTACAAGAGCAAAATAAAACAATTCAGCCCACAGAAACGGGCAGTTTTAATTTTTGTAGGGTATGGAAAAGGGTCTTCTTGGAAAACTTGCATGTTCATTTACATGATATGGTGGGTTTATATAAGTCACTCATTTTCTTTGCCCAATTAAAATTGAAATTTGAATATGCTATTTTGTAGATCTTCCGGTAAAAGATTATGTTGAACGTACATGAAGTATTTTATCTCATTAGTATTGTTGTGTACTAATACTATATATGTAACATTTTGGTTAATTTTGATTTCCCTAACTAATAAATGAATTTATTAAAAAGAGATGACATTGGCGTACTAAATAGACCTAAAACTTGGATAAAAATATAAATTTCTAAGGTTTTTATCGCTTTATAAAATTAGAGTACTCCATTTCATTTATTTTTGAAATGGTATAACATAGATATACAATGTGATTGTGTGAGAATATATATATATATATACAAAATAGACCTGAAAACATTAGCTCAGATTAAAAGTCAATTGTGTGCGTGTAGTATCGCAGAATAAAAATCGTCAAATAATAGAAGAAAAGAGGAAACTGATTTAGTATAATTAGCTTACTGCCAGTTCTGTAGGTTCACATGAAAGAAAAATCTTTTTTGGATTTTTTTACTGTTGGTAGAAAATGACAATCATAATTGGAAGATGCACCAAACTTAATTAACCATCAATCACCACTTTAATTTAATGAGAATACTATAAATTTAATATGTACTCTCTCCGTCATATTTTACATTATTCATTCACTGTTTTGTTTGTGTTTTAGTGAGCGATTTATTTATTAATATATAAAATGTTGTAAGATAAATGAGTGATAAGACTATTATACCCTACTTTAAAAATCTCTTTATCATTTCAAATACTAATAAATAACTCTCTCGCTAAAATACGAGTCAAACATTGTGGATAATTTAAAATGGGACGGAGGTAGTAACTATCTATAGCTACTGTAATTTTTTTTTTAAAGAAAAACTCTGACACGTGACACCATAAAACTCTTCTATATATGCTTTTTCTTATTTAACTAATGAAAGAAAAAGGCTGAGAGCAACGTATTAAATTTGATCCGAATTATATCAATAATATATGTACTCACCCAAATTGTCCTTTCTAATCATTGGGAGTTATCTTACAAAAGTGTGTAATAAAAATAAGTCTATATGATGACTAAATGTCTTTTTATTGGCATGGGTACTAGAATAGGGAACGGAATAGGGGAGAAATTGTTATTATTGGAAACATATTATCTTCTTCTTTTTTTTTAATGATTCTCATTTTGATTAATTTCTATAGAAATTTTATAAAAATTGATAGCCGTACAATTACTTGCATCACTATAGTCGGTTATATATGAGCCATTTTGTTTGAATTTTCTATATATATATTGATTTATTTTGGACCTATATAATGAACGTAATCTAGAGTGATAACATCACACAATAGTGTCGATACCATTGATGATTCAATTACAGGCATCTCTCTCCGACTCCGACTCCCCACCATAACAATACCCGGGGCCACCTCCATAATTAATGGGATCATGGGTGGTGTACCGCATGAGGTCGGCATTAGTAGCGTCGAGTTCCTTCTGGAGCTGGATGACCTGGCGCTGGAGCACGGAGATGGCGCCGACGCAGCCGTAGACGGGGTCCTTGAGACGGGCCTCCGCCTCGTACGCCAGGGAGTTCACCGCGTCCTCCCGCTGGTGGGGCAGGATCTCGTTCAGGAGCTTGCTCACGTTGCTGGCGCCGAAGATTTTGTGGACGTTGGCGAATTTGGTCGGCTCTTCCGGCGGGAAGAAGGGCGCGAAGATGCACCCCACTACGCATTTTCGATGCAGGAATTTGCAGGCTGCGCACGGCGGGTTTGAGTAGCTGCTTGATGATGATGCCATTTCTTTTATTTCTCTGCACCCAAATGATGGGTGAATGATACATTGTGTTAATTAATACTAAGTTATGTGTATGGACGATGATTGTATTGTGGAGTGTATGCATATAACTTCAAACAGTACTAGTAGTCTCACTAGCAAAATTGACCACTGAATTTCTGTTTCTAGTTAAAAGTCTTTCATGTTTGAAACAATTTTTAATGGCGCTACTTATGTTAATTAAAGTCAATTTCATGCGGTATATGTATAGCTTATTTTGTTAGATAAGAGATTCACTACTACAAAATTGGCCTCTACTCACAAGATTTTTATCCAATTTTTTTAGCTAGATAAGCTGCAATGATAGGATGGAGACAGGAATCCTGTCATTAAAGGTCAATTTTCTTGTAGTAAGATATTAGGATTAATAAGAATGAGGAGTTATCATTCTTATGTTAGTTCTTCTATGGCTTAATTGCTGATTAATTGTATCATGACATTTGTTTCAATTGCAATTGTAAACCAACGTATGGATAATTGCAAATCAATACACCATCTTAAGTATATGTTGCATCCCGAATCATTGGGCAGTGCGAAGATTGTCCGAGTGATGATGCATCATGGAAGCCTTCAATACTATCACCCAAGCAACCTTCAAGTCATGCGCTGGTTCAGGTTGCAACAAATACTCGAGATGGTGTATTCATTTTGCAATTATTTAAAATTTTGATTTTAATTGCAATTGAAACAAAGGTCGTGATTTTATCTGCAATTGTCTTTTCTTCTATTTGTTAATCTACACCATTGGTGACTAGGAGATGCACCTGCCCCAGAATTAGGAATTGAATTGGTGAAAGGGTGATATTAGGTGAAATTAATGACCTCAACTATTTATGAACATATATGATCTCAGTTAGGTAATATCAAAAGCTGAGAGAATTTAAAAAAGCTTTCAAGAAAAGAAAAATACATTCAAACTTGATTTTATATATGTTTAATTATTTGGTTCAATTCAGCAGCATCAATATTCAGTTATTCACAAACATATACTAATTGGACACATATAAATAATATAAAGTCTTGATTTTTCTTGAAATAAATTATCCTGCAAAAACGATTATAAGTCAGAGAATAAATAGTGGATCTATATATACATAGTAACATATACGGAAAGTTCAAAGGTCCCTTGAAAAACATACCTCCTTTAAAGGATCTATCTTACTTTTAACAAATATATCAGACACTTGAAGATCTTTTTCCTCAATTTCCTCGAAATTAAAGATTTCCTGAAAAAAAAAACAAGGGTTTCGTATAACTTCTGAATCTGGAAATCCTCTCTTTTCAAGACTAACCCATGATTGTTTTATAGTTGATCCATCAAATCAACCATGAAAAATCGAAAAAAATAATTATGTATTTTTTGTTGATAATTTGGTGAAAGAGTACAAAAAAAATGGAAAACCCTAGAAGGAAGTTAGAGAGAGAGGGAGTGTGGGTGTGTTATCAGAGTGAATGGTGCTAAAGCAAAAGACTCTGCTACAATTAATATAGCTAACAAATTAATTTTAAAATGATGACTCTGGCCCTTCATAAAAAAGAGGGAAAATAAATATAAGAAAAGGAATAACAAAAGTAAAAATAAAGAGAAATAAAATTTCTTGACCAAAATCTTTCCATTTTTAACATCTAGCTATATATTCTTAAAGTTGTGTTTAGATAGATTGAAGGATTTAAAATTTAGTGAAATTAATTAGTCAAAATTTGTTCAAAGTGAAAGACATGGATGTCAAACGTGACTTATTTTTATATACATACTAAACCATAATGCCAATACCTAAACACCAATTTAGAATTATATAAACATGAATTATTATTTTTACTGAGTTTTAAATACTCAAAGCTTACAATCCAAACAGAATAAACTGATTGTGTTCTAGTTGCTGTTTAGTGCTTGGATTTTTTTTTCTTACCATTTTTTCTCTATTGATTAATTTATTTTTTAACCCTTATTTCTATCATTTTTATTTTAAATTTTAGTATTTTAAATTGTGTTATATTGTGTTTTCTTGATTGTATTGTGTTTATCTCAATATGAAATTTATAATTATTTTATATATAATTTTAAATTTTATAAGTGCACATTTATTTTATAATTTTTTAATGTAATTAGTATAGATAATATTTTTAAATTAAAATAATTGATAGAGATTATTTCACGTTTGGACCGTCGATCCAATCGATGACCATTACAGTTTGGTCAGAGCTCCGGTTATGAAAACACGGCCTTAAATCCATTCTTGTGTCGGTAGTTATAACCAAAACAAAAGTCCTATTATCTAACTTATCATTAAAATAAAATTAGAACATAATTAAGTCGGTAGTTATAGTTAATTAATTCAATTTAAATAAGGTTTAATTGAAAAAGAAAGTATGAACGAAAGAAAAAACATGTAGGAGACAAAAGCCATCAAAGCCATGCGTTAAAATTGACGTATGTTTTTGAATGGACATGCGATAATATATTCCTCTGTAACTCCTAATTTATGTCAGTCCGTGTTCATAATTGAATTCAACTGTCCAACTGATCAACATCCTTTGAAATTTTACCTTTTCACTGTTCCAATTATACAACTCTATTTATTTTCTTAAAAAAAACATCACATACATGTATAAAGTCCATGTCAATATATGGCTCGCACACGTTCCCAAACATGAATATTTAA